>CM067854.1:97384984-97627532 GCA_034642435.1 Megalocaria dilatata | reverse complement strand
ATAAAAACAAGTATACATTCGAGAACAGTAGAGAACAGACGTCCATGATTGATTATATACTGACCAACCGCAATATTTTTCCATCCCAAATCCTAGATGTCAGAACACTGAACTCGGCGAATGTGGGAAGTGACTATAAGCTACTATTGGGAAAATAAGATGAGAACAACAAAAATCCGAGTCGAAGACCTACTACCAGAGAAGGAAAAATTCAACATTGAATCCCTGTGGAATGAACCAACAAAACACTTGTATCAACGGAGGATGACAGATAAAATCCTCACAGACCCAATAATATGGGACGGTCCTAGCGTGGACGAATGTTGGAGAAAGCTCAAAGGTAAGGTTGAGGAGGCTGCGAATGAGGCGCTAGGAATGAGAAAGATAAGACCACACAGCAGACCAAATAAAAAGCCATGGTTCTGAGAAATAATCAAGATCAAATGCAAGGAGAAAAGGAAGGCACACCTTGAATATAAGGCTCTCAGAACACAGGAATCTCTTGAAAAGTACAGAAGAGTAAGGAATGAGACGAAGGAGCTAGTGAGGAAGGCGAAAAATGATCACTGGGAAGGTTTCTCAAAAAGGATGGAGTCAGATTTTTACGGTCTACAAAAACAAATGTGGAGATTCATAAGGCGTCAGAGAAAAGAGGTTAGCGAACTCGAAGAAAAAAATCCAATAGAAGAAGATGAATGGGTGGAGTATCTGACAAAATTGTTCCGAGATGACAACATACAGGACAGTGAACCAGAGTATGTTACAGTAAATGACAATATAGTAGTTGTAGAGCAAGATATCAGAGAGGCACTAGGGAAATTGAAGAACAGAAAATCACCGGGGCAAGATAACATCCAGAATGAATTGCTAAAATATGGGGGAGAAAGTTTGGTATCCGAAATAACTGCACTAGTTAATAAAATCCTATCAGAACGTAAGATTCCGGAAGCCCGGAAAACAAGTATAATGATTCTGATGTTCAAGAAAGGAGATAAGAAAGAACCGAAAAATTACAGAGGAATAAACCTACTAGACTCCATGTTCAAACTTGTGACCAAGGTAATTACAACAAAGATCAACTCCATTGTAACACTGGCTAAAGACTAACAAGGCTTTAGAACAGGAAGATCCTGTACAGATGCTGTGTTTGTGATGCGACAGATAGTGGAGAAATCAACGGAATATAATAAGCCCGCTTTCCTATGCTTCGTTGATCTGCATAAGGCCTTTGATAGAGTACAACTAAGGGACGTCTTACACCTACTGAAAAACCGTGGTATACCGACAAATCTGACCGAGACCATTAAGGACATATATACAGAAAATAGCGTACAAGCCCGAATAAATGGCAAACTGTCTAGCAACATACCTGTTACCAGTGGAATCCGACAAGGTGATTATTTAAGTCCACTCCTTTTCAACATCATAATGGATGAAATCATAAAAAAAATTAAAACTGAAAGGGGTTACAAAATGGGCGATCGTGAGTTTACGATCCTCTGTTATGCGGATGATGCAGTACTCTTCGCGGAAAGTGAGGACGACCTACAGAGAAGTCTCCAACTCTTCCTCAATGTCGCTAGGCAGTTCATTATGGATATAGCCACTGAAAAAACTAAGTGCATGACAACAGCAAAAGAACCTCCCCGTGGTAAACTGGAAGTAAACCAGCAAATAATAGAACAAGTAATGTCGTTCAAGTACTTGGGGGTTGAATTATCCAGTTTTGGTTGTATTGAAGATGAGGTAACCCAACAAGTCACTGGGGCCAATAAAATCGCAGGCTGCCTTAACGATACTATATGGAGGAATAAACATCTGAACATAAAAACGAAGGCAAGAATATATAAGGGTACCATAAGACCGATCATGACCTACACGGCTGAAACCAGACCCAAGACTTCTAAGACAAGGCGTATGCTGGAGACAGCGGAAATGAAGATACTCCGTAAAATTTCCGGAAAAACTCTGTACGATAGAGAAAGGAGTGATGAAATCAGAAGATTATGTGAAGTGGAAAACATTGGAGAGTGGATAGAGAACAGGAAAAGAGAATGGAACGCGCACATAGAGAGAATGGGGCAGGACAGGTTAGTGAAAAGGGCTAGAGATAAATCGCCTCTAGGAAGGAGAAGTATCGGTCGCCCAAGAAAAAGGTGGAGCGTTAATTTACGCCCCGAATAAGGATATAAGGATATCATCGATGAAGAACAGGCTTTAAGCCTACATGGAAGAATGAAGAAGAAGAAGAGAAAGCTATTTATCTAGCCTTCGTGCAAGTATTGGACAATGCAGAAGACCATCAAATGATCATTTTCCAACAAGATAGCGCACTCATTTTGCTCAACCGGTGTTCAGTTCTTAGGTATAAATTTTCCTCACGCCTGGATTGGAAGAACATATTGAGTGGCCTGGACTTTTTTCTATGGGGTCACCTGAAATCCAAGATTTACGCTACCCAGCCTGAGTCACTGGATGATTTGCGAACTCGGATCATTAATGAATGCCGTCAAATTACACCAGAAATCTTGAGTAACGTACGTGAACGTTTACAGCAAAACTTACATTACTGCATGAAAGTGAATGGTGCCCATTTCTAGCATTTAATAAAGTAATCACAAAAGTAATTACTCTTCCACTATTTTACCTATCATTTCATTATCGATGGAAACTTTGAAGCAATATTTCACGATCAGATAGTAATCGATAAGATTACTATCTTCAGAATGAGGTATCACAACACCCCTAATCCCTATTCGAAATCAAGGGGTTGTACTCACCCCCGTTAGGGATTCGCAATTATGGGGATGCGAAGGGTGGAAAAGTTGTTCCTCCTCGAATCAGAAATTGACGGGTTTGAGCGATTTTCCACATTTCCATTTTAAAGCCGGATAATCGAGGTGATAAGTTTTCTTGGACCACACTGTATGTCATTTAGACATATTGATCAGATATGGTAAGAGAAAGTCTCCAAATCGGGACAGTACTTCTGAGTAACAGTTGACAACTCAAATACCTAAGAATAGGTTTCGTTGATCGTCGGAACATAAGTTGCAGATATGCGCATTCAAATCAGTGGATTCAAGTACGTGGCTACGTTGTATTCGTTGAGCAAGAGAACACCGCACTGACGAAATGTCTACAAGTATCGAAACATGCGTATCTACGCATGGAGATATAAACAACAGATCTCTTTTGTTTATATCTCTACGATCAATAAAATGTGTCCGGGTGAACTGAACTGTGAACTATTACGCAGATCTAAGTTGCCTGGACCCATAGTTGATAATTCCCGAATATTTCAATACATTCGTATATATTTGACTTTAAACCTGTGTGTCATTTCCGTTATCGACGTGTGTGTAAGAAAAATCATTCCTAATGTGATCTTTTTCCCCCAAAATTACTAAAGATCAGTGTGTCTTTCCTGAATCTTAAGTTACGTAAGTTCTTTTGCGTTATTTAATTTTCAACTTTGCACCTTTTGAATTGTCAAAACTATCTGTAGAATCAGAAAATACGATCATCACAAACGTCGTTTTTTTTTTAGATTTAAGACAACAAACACAAATACGGACCTGAAGAAAACGGGAGGATAGTTTCCGTTCCTTAGCTTATTTCTATTTCATTCGTTAGAACTTTCATGGAAAAAATTTAGTTCGGAATGAATGGTGGGTGTTGGAAGTAAACATTGTACAATGTAATACCTGAAGAAGCCACATCGTGGTGAAACAATTGTAGTAGTACAAACATTTTTTTGGAAATAAATGACTGTCTCATATACATTTTTTCAATTTAAATGAGTTTCCACCAAGTAAAGATCGAATCTATCAAATAATAATGAATAAGGTTACCACAATTTTGTAGGACATAAAATAGAAAAAGGCTCTTTACAAGATAGAAGAAATATAACAAAATTTGAATATCATTTTTTTGAAATTAAAATTGTAGAAGACTAACAGATAAATCTGTTTTGATATTCAAATTTTGTAGGACAAGTTAGTGATCTTGTGAATTTTTAATTGTTTTCTTAATCTGTCCCTTTTCTGTGAGGACTTCAACGTATTCACTTGAAGAGATGAAATACCCATATTTTTTATTGTACTGGTCTTTACTTGTCGGAAATACATCTCGATGATAAAAGTAAAAAAATTAATAATTAGCGGAAATTAAGTTGTTTGACTTTTATCATTGAAATACCCATAATTATTTAAATATTTTAATATTAGCCTTCTACATATTTAATTTCGAAAAATTATATTTAATGATTATATTTTCTGAAAATAAATTAAAATAATGTCATATAAGTACCACTTATATCAAATGACATATAAAATAAACATTCATTACAAGACATCCAAATGGTATAACAATATATTTCAGGACTGAAGACGGAATTGCTTAGAATTATATTTGTTTTTTGAAGATATAGTGCATGCTTGAGAGATTTCTGAATTTACTTATTCGAATATTTAAAAATATTAAATATTTCAAATAAATTATATTCTTTGAGAAGTCCTTTAAGTGTGTTCATGTTTTTAAAAGGCAATTGGCGTTCTTGAAGGTAAGACCAGAAACAAAATTTTGTCTCCTTTAAATATTTATTTATTTATTAATTTTAATGACTTTCGTATATCTTTTGGTTTATTTATTCCATTTGACATTATATATTGAGTTTTGATTATATACGTCTATTAAATGTAAGCGGTGCTTGTTTTAGACATTAATTTAATTCTAAAAGTTTTTTTGAATAAAAACTTTTTGAAATTAATATTGTAGAAGATAAACATCTTTTAATTTGTTTCGATATTCAAATTTTGTTATATTTCTTCTATCAAGTAAAAGGCCTTTCTATTTTATTTTACAAAATCCAATAAATAAAAATTTTTAACCAAAATCCTATAAATCAAATATTTTATATATTGGTTAACAATTTTTATTTATTATTATATTATTATTATTTATTTTGTTATACCATTTTGATGTCTTATAATGAATGTTTATTTTATATGTAATTTGATATAAGTGGTACTTATATGACATTATTTTAATTTATTTTCAGAAGTATAATCATTGAATATAATTTTTTGAAATTAAATATGTAAAAGGCTAATATTAAAATATTTAAATAATTTTATATACCTTCTATTAAGAATTAACCTCTATTTATGTTAAAATACCCATAAGTCAAATATCTATTGATCTGAATACTTATGAATTAAAAATGGCTTTATTTTAAGAATTTGCAGAAAAAATCCTTATTCTTGTGTAGAATGAAAAGTAACGAGTAAAAAAACATGAATTTATTTCTCTCATACTGTCACAAACTACGAGCCTTCCGAGAAAAACACTCGGAAGAAATTGGATAAACATCGATTACTGCTTATCTCATCAAAATTCTTCGAAGATGTTAAAATTAGAAAGTTTAAATTGAAAACTGTTGAACTCTTGTAATATTCCTCTCCTTGAATTTGAGGAAGTAAATTTCCATGAAAGTTGATAATGTATAAGCAAATTAAATATTTAATAGAATTTTGATAGGAAGACGACTATTTGATATGCAGATAGCAAGCTACTTCTTCAGTACAAAGTTTCATAATATTCACTCCTAGAATATCAATGAGTTCCTCCAAATGTAATATCAATATATATTCAGGAATATGAAATGGATTCTTGCAAAAATCTCGAAGACTTGAATGAAATATGGTAGTTGTAATGAAAATGCCTATATTCATTAGACAAATCTTTCTTCATTTCTTGATTCACGTTGAGTTAAATTTCAGTTAAATTTAGAGTTGTTTTGATTCATATTATTTCTGTTCGTTTCAGGTCGTAAATTATTTCATTACAATGCCTGATTTTTTTTGAATCAAAAGAAGTTCTTAAATGAAAAAACTGAACTTAAAGATGAATAATTCTATTGATTTGTGATATTTTTTCAAAATAATTATACCTGTTCTTTTGTATTTTCTCACATCAAAAACGTCAATTTCACGTGGTTACAAATCTTTCCAGTATTCTGAAACTCTTTATATCAAAATTATGGCTACAACAAGCGAAAATAATTCACTTTTTTAAGGCAGATATAAACTGAAAATGCATTCCATAAATTAACTGTATCTGCTCGACACACCAAGGTATTGTAGCAAAAACTTTTGTTTTGTTTTATGTAAAAAGCACTAATTGTCGGCTAGCTAATCATTTATTTACTGATTGTTATTTAATATTATATTTTTCCGCTCACCGTTAAGTCGCATTCTTGTTAATTTAGATGTTGGATCTATTAGGGAGAATAAATAGACTAAAGAACTGCAAGATGCATGTGATATTGGTTAATCTTCCCCATCAAATATTTGCGATAAGACAGAAAGAAGCCTTGCAAGAAAAATCCGTTGTGCAAATAAATGGTTTCGAAAAGCCTAGATAGTGTAGACGTTATTGTTTCAATATTTTGAATAAGTTTTTGAGTTTCTTCCGATCACGAAAATTCCACGAATTTACGGACTACTCTGTTCAAAGGTTGAGTGATTTCTGCAAAATTTGGAATTAACCTTCTACAATAGTTGCAAAAAGTTATGAATATTTTCAAATCAGCTGCATTACCTGGTGTGCTATATTCGTTTATTATATATTTCGCATTATTAGGTAACATTGCTTCATCTATGACTTTATGGTCCAAAAAATTGTTTTCTTTTCTGAAAAAATACATTTTCCGGATTTAATTTCAATTTGAGTGATCAACGTGTTTCAAATACTTGTTTTGAGTTTTCCAAGTGAGTTTCTTCAGGAAAACCAATAATCCCTTGATCGTCTATAAAGAGAAAAGATTTATGTGGTTTCAGAAATGCAAAGGCTAAAGACATCATTTCTTGAAAACAATTAGCGCTTCTTTATATACTGAACGATAACCTAGTGAATCCTGAATGCACACTGTAAGAAGTTACGTATCGAGATTTTTTTTCAGTTCAATCTGGTGAAATATAGAAACTAAATCAATTACCGAGGAAAACTCTGCTATTTCTAGTTGATCAAGAATGGTGTACATTCTGTCAAGAAAGTACCGGGAATTATCGATTTAAATCTGGCGGGGCAATGAGGCAGGTAAAAATTTTTTTTCCTAGGTTGGTACCACTGTCCTTAATTACTATGACAAACTTGAGCGGGATATGTCAACTAGTGTGTTTGCAACAGCTGATTAAGTCAGTCGATGTCAGAGTGCGTGCCGATTTTTACTATGGGTGATTACGTTGAGCAAAGAATTTGTTTAAAGTTTTGTGTTGCAAATGAATTTTCGTGTGCCGATGCATTGAAAATGTTGCAAAAGGCCTTTGGTGATAATGCTCTATCGAAAACTCGTGCATATCAGTGGTACAGAGCCTTCAAGGACGGTCGTGAAGTGGTCGCCCATCGACGGCTTCGATCGAAGATAACGTCGATAAAATTAAGGAAAGGGTGCTGGAAAACCGTCGTACCAGCTTGAGAGAGATAGCACATGATCTTAAGATATCCCACGAGTCCGCAAGTACGATTTTGATTGATATTTTGGGCATGAGAGAGGTGGCCGCACGACTCGTACCGAAAGACCTGAATTTTCTTCAAAAACGTCATCGCGAACAGGTTGCTTCAGACATGCTGGATCGCTGTAATTCCGATTCTACATTCATGGAACGCATTATAACTGGTGATGAGACCTGGGTCTACGAGTACGATATGCAAACAAGCCAGCAATCATCGGAATGGGTGGCAAAAAATGAGCCGAAACCGAAAAAACTACGCCAAAGCCGCTCGAAAATGAAGGTGATGCTCATTGTTTTCTTCGATATCCATGGCGTGGTGCACTACGAATTCGTTCCAGAGGGTCAGACGGTAAACAAGGAGTATTACCTAGGCGTTATGAAACGTTTGCGTGAGCGTATCCGTAAGAAGCGGCCAAATTTGTGGGCGAACAACTCATGGATTTTGCATGACGATAACGCGCTTTCTCACCGAGCTACGATTGTGACTGACTTTCTCGCCAAAAACTCAACAAACGTGCTTCAGCAACCACCGTATTCGCCGGATTTGGCTCCCTGCGACTTTTTCCTTTTCCCAAAACTAAAATTGCCCCTTCGTGGCACCCGTTTTGAGTCGATTGAAGCCATAAAACAAAATTCGGCGGGAGAGCTAAAGTCCATCCCGGAAAGCGCCTATAAAAAATGTTTCGATAATTGGAAGTGCCATTGGCATAGATGTATTGGAGCAAATAGAGCCTATTTTGAAGGCGACACAATAAATTTTGACGATTAAATGTAAAAATGTTGTTTTAATTGAAAACTCCCGGTACTTTCTTGACAGAGTAGTATGTTGTTGGATGTGGGGTTATATCAGCTATTACGTACGTAATTGTATAAAAAGATACTTTATTGATAGTTTGACGCATCCCCTTACAGATCACTGATGGAAGCCATTAATCCGTTTTTTACCAAGGTTTTTCCATATTTCACTTCATACTCCCTGACTGAAGCCATTGATGCGTCCACATCTCTTCGGATTCACTTCACCATATTCTTCTTATACATTTTGTGAACTTCTAGAAACAAATTCATCAGAAGAATGCCTAGATTGAGGTAAAATACTATCTTCGTGTCTTTATATCTCACTCTCTAGACCAATGAAGTTCGAATGGAGAGAACCATTTTTCCAACTTGGGACTTTTGGAGTTGGAACCACACATTATGTCGGACAGTTTTAGTCAGGTCACAATATCATACCTCTCGATTTGGCAAGATAGCTTTATAGTGGAAACATTTGGAGTGTCGATTATGAAAGAGAGTAATGTCAGTTAGCTTACAATTTATTGACTGGTTGTTAATTAATGTGATGTGAATAGGAAAACCTTATAATTAGAATTACACAACTGCTAATATTAATTATTTTACACTGATGATACGATAGCAACTAGCGTCAAAATCATCAAATTCTAACTAGTACAATTTCCCAATATCTAACTATTTGTACATATAAAACTCACTCAGAAAGGCAAACATCTCATTTCTGACGAAGTATTATTTTTATCTAGTAATGTGTGATACATTAAAATGTAAAAAGGTCACTACGAAGGTTTCTTTGTTATCTTTTACAACAGTGTTTTAGCAGAACTTGCCACATAATTCTTCACATTCTGCAAAATAAAATACAGAGATACTAAAAAGAACTTCTAAAGAACTTCTCAAAGAATATAATTTATTTGAAATATTTAATATATTTAAATATTCGAATAAATTATTTCAAAAATCTCTAAAAAAATGTGCACTATATCTTCAAAAAACAAATATAATTCTAGACAATCCCGTCTTCAGTCCTCCTTCAACATTCCAAATATCAAAATCAAAAACATAACCTATATCACTCACGTGTTAAAAAACTTAAGCTTCGAAATACAGATCAACTATATAATTCAAGATTGATCTATGTTCAAACCTTCAAACAAAATTTTGTCTCCTTTGAATATTTATTTATTAATTTAAATTACTTTCGTATATCTGTTGGGTTATTTATTCCATTTGACATTATATATTGAGTTTTGATTATATACGTCTATTAAATGTAAGCGGTGCTTGTTAGACATAAATTTATTTCTAAAAGTTTTTTGAATAAAAATTTTTTTGAAATTAAAATTGTAGAAGATAAACATATTTCAATTTCTTTTAATATTCAAATTTTGTTATATTTCTTCTATCAAGTAAAAGGCCTTTCTATTTTATTTTATATATAATATATAATTATATTTTGGCTTCAATAAATCTCATTATAGAATGTCAATGAATTTAAATAAACCTTAAAATAACTCACACTGTTCTTTGATTTTGTTAGAACATAGATCAATCTTGAATTATATAGTTGATCTGTATTTCGAAGCTTAAGTCTTTTAACACGTGAGTGATATAGGTTATGTTTTTGATTTTGATATTTGGAATGTTGAAAGAGGACTGAAGACGGGATTGTCTAGAATTATATTTGTTTTTTGAAGATATAGTGCACATTTTTTTAGAGATTTTTGAAATAATTTATTCGAATATTTAAATATATTAAATATTTCAAATAAATTATATTCTTTGAGAAGTTCTTTTAGGTGTGTTCATGTTTTTAAAAGGCAATTGGTGTTCTTAAAGGTAAGACCCGAAAACTAAATTTTGTCTCCTTTGAATATTTATTTATTAATTTTAATTACTTTCGTATATCTGTTGGGTTATTTATTCCATTTAACATTATATATTGAGTTTTGATTATATACGTCTATTAAATGTAAGCGGTGCTTGTTAGACATAAATTTATTTCTAAAAGTTTTTTGAATAAAAATTTTTCTGAAATTAAAATTGTAGAAGATAAACATATTTCAATTTGTTTTAATATTCAAATTTTGTTATATTTCTTCTATCAAGTAAAAGGCCTTTCTATTTTATTTTATATATAATATATAATTATATTTTGGCTTCAATAAATCTCATTATAGAATGTCAATGAATTTAAATAAACCTTAAAATAACTCACAATGTTCTTTGATTTTTTTAGAACATAGATCAATCTTGAATTATATAGTTGATCTGTATTTCGAAGCTTAAGTCTTTTAACACGTGAGTGATGTAGGTTATGTTTTTGATTTTGATATTTGGAATGTTGAAAGAGGACTGTAGACGGGATTATATTTGTTTTTTGAAGATATAGTGCACATTTTTTCAGAGATTTTTGAAATAATTTATTCGAATATTTAAATATATTGAATATTTCAAATAAATTATATTCTTTGAGAAGTCTTTAAATGTGTTTATGTTTTTAAAAGGCAATTGGTGTTCTTGAAGGTAAGACCAGAAACAAAATTTTGTCTCCTTTGAATATTTATTTATTAATTTTAATTACTTTCGTATATCTGTTGGGTTATTTATTCCATTTGACATTATATATTGAGTTTTGATTATATACGTCTATTAAATGTAAGCGGTGCTTGTCAGACATAAATTTATTTCTAAAAGTTTTTTGAATAAAAATTTTTTTGAAATTAAAATTGTAGAAGATAAACATTTTTCAATTTGTTTTAATTCTTCATATTTAATTTCGAAAAATTATATTTAATAATATTAACTTCAGGAATTAAATTAAATTAATGTCATATAAGTACCACTTATATCAAACGACATATAAAATAAACATTCATTATAAAACATCCAAATGATTTAACAGAATCCAATAAATAAAAATTGTTAACCAAAATTCTATAAATTTAATTCCTGAAGTTATAATTATTAAATATACTTTTTTGAAATTAAATACGTAGAAGGCTAATATTAAAATAATTGATATCATAAATCTCGAAATTTCTGCTCGATTTACGGCTAATTCTTCTTACCTCCTCTTTGCTCTTATATTCTTCAATTTGATTGCTTTCCAATTTTTCAAAAGCCCTGATAATTATCAGGCCTACAATTGTAGGCCATTCTTCTTGCAAGGCTCTTAGAGCGTCATGTCTAAAAGACTTTTCGTTGTGAGTTTTGTATTTTGACCCACGTAATCAATACCAATATCACCCATGCATTGGCTGAACTTGAAAAAAGTGTGGAGTTCTTGAAGCAATGAGAAGGATAGAACGGATCCTCCCCATGTTTACGTTGCATGCGTACCATCTAAATCAAGGGAATGAGCTCCACACGGTATATATGATGTAAGTGGATTTATTTCGATGATTCTAGCCCTCAGCCAAGAATAAATTCGAGACATATTAGATGCAATGTCACAAGATTTTCCGCGACACTTCTGAAGATCAAATTCGAATAGTTGTAGGGTCTCAGTTATAGCAGTAATCATATGAGGGGCCTTGTGTACTATATTCGGTAAAACATTGAGAATCATCCCACCTGAACTTTCATTCGGTTTGACCTATCCTATAACAAATAATAGCTTTTCAACATGAGAGATGTCTGAAGTAGAATCCATACTGTTAAAAAAATATGCAGAGCTCTTAGCCTCATCTAAAACATTAGCCAACACCCCTTTAGGTGTTGGCTATGCTCTGCATATTCATTTCATTACTGGGAAAAGTCCCAGTAATTAAATAAATTCATCTCAAATAGCCGATCTTCTTCTTCTTCGGGTGCCGTTTCCTTACGGAGGTTGGCTGTAATCATGGCAATTTTTATTTTTGACGCATTTGCTCAAAAAAAAGCTGCGAGGAAGAACAGTAGCACCATTGGCACAGCTATGAAATTGTCTACGAATTGACCTTTTTCTCAAGATCTTTCTGTGAATTATAAGCTGCAGAAAACTGCACTTTTCTTCTCTGTTTATGTGACGCTTGTAGTCTCTTGATAGTATAGATTAATCAAGTTGTTCCACATATACGTTGCAGCACTTCACTGGTAGTCATCTAAGCAGTCCACGGAATTTTAAGGATTTGCCTATACATCCAGTACTAAGAAAATTCAATCAACAGTCGATGAAAGAGATGAAACATCTTCTTTTCCAAGATTCCCATATTTCTAACGTGATTGGCTAAAAAGGGGTTGAATTCCGCGAGGAACTCAAGCATTTTCATTTAGTTGGGATGAAATTTGGAACCATTCACATCTTTCTATCCTCGAAACGGCAAATCACGAGAAGACAGAGCCTCTATCACCACTACAACTCTCTGCAATAACGATTTCGATCAACAAATTTCTTGGATAATCAATTCCGGGAAATGCGAATCAATTCAACTGAATATTCTCCTCCAGTTTTCGGAGATATGATATTGTTTTTATGGACGACTGAATTTCCGTGTTCTACGAGCCTAGACGACACATTCTTCCAGTTACTGAATCCTTTGACGAAATGTAATTCTCAGAATGGATTTCTGAATGGAAAACGAGACAAGGACCATAGGAAATTGATTCTGGCCATATTATATTTTTATTTCTTTCAATAAAGTCATTTATTATTATTATTCAAATATTTTAATATTTACAGATATATTCTGCTAGCCTTTTACATATTCAATTCCGAAAAATTATATTCAATAAAATAAAGATATATTCTGTTAGCCTTCTGCATATTTAATTTCAAAAAATTATATTTAATTAATATTATTATTATATTAAATATAATTTTTTGAAATAAAAAATGTAAAAGGCTAACAGAATATATCTGTAAATATTAAAATATTTAAATAATTTTATATACCTTCTTTCAAGTATAAACCTCCATTTATTTTATTATTATTATATTAAAATCGTTCATTTATCGATGTGATTGATCTGTTTAAAGTTGTAATGAGTCAATAATATTAGATATGGAACGATATGAGTGTGGATAGCTCAGCGGGAGAGCATCGGACTCGTGACCGGGAGGTCCAGGTTCGAGTCCTGTTCAGGTAGAAAAGAAATTTTCTAGTTGGACGGGTATCTGCCACCATTTCACTGTTGGGTCAAAAATTAACAGTGCTGTGACCTAAAGTGGCGCAAGATCGCAGTAACAAAGCCTACACAGAACACAACTGAACTCCTAACTCGCACAAGCTGAAAAAGCTTCTGAGGGATCTTCACAGAAGATCTAGGAGTATCAGGATAATAATAATAATAATAATAATAATAATATATCAACTTATTGAAGATGCCTCGATTCCTTGAACCTGAGTTCAATGTCGATGTTAATTTTTTTCAATAGAATTGAGAGAAATTCACTTTACTTTGAACTCACTGATAAACCTAGATAGCACATTGATATGACCATAAGAAAATTTGAATATTATAACAAACTGAAATATGTTTATCTTCTACAAACTTAATTTCAAAAAAATTTTTATTCAAAAAACTTTTAAAAATAAATTTATGTCTAACAAGCACCGCTTACATTTAATAGACGTATATAATCAAAACTCAATATATAATGTCAAATGGAATAAATAACCCAACAGATATACGAAAGTAATTAAAATTAATAAATAAATATTTAAAGGAGACAAAATTTTGTTTCTGGTCTTACCGCAAAGAACACCAATTGCCTTTTAAAAACATAAACACACTTAGAGGACTTCTCAAAGAATATAATTTATTTGAAATATTTAATATATTTAAATATTCGAATAAATTATTTCAAAAATCTCTAAAAAAATGCGCACTATATCTTAGAAAAACAAATATAATTCTAGACAATCCCGTCTTCAGTCCTCTTTTAACAAAAACAAATTGAAATATGTTTATCTTCTACAATTTTAATTCCAAAAAAATTTTTATTCAAAAAACTTTTAGAAATAAATTTATGTCTAACAAGCACCGCGTACATTTAATAGACGTATATAATCAAAACTCAATATATAATGTCAAATGGAATAAATAACCCAACAGATATACGAAAGTGATTAAAATTAATAAATGAATATTTAAAGGAGACATAATTTTGTTTCTGGTCTTACCGTGAAGAACACCAATTGCCTTTTAAAAACATAAACACACTTAAAGGACTTCTCAAAGAATATAATTTATTTGAAATATTTAATATATTGAAATATTCGAATAAATTATTTAAAAAATCTCTAAAAAAATGCGCACTATATCTTCAAAAAACAAATATAATTCTAGACAATCCCGTCTTCAGTCCTCTTTTAACATTCCAAATATCAAAATCAAAAACATTACCTATATCACTCACGTGTTAAAAGACTTAAGCTTCGAAATACAGATCAACTATATAATTCAAGATTGATCTATGTTCTAACAAAATCAAAGAACAGTGTGAGTTATTTCAAGGTTTATTTAAATTCATTGACATTCTATAATGAGATTTATTGAAGCCAAAATATAATTATATATTATATATAAAACAAAATAGAAAGGGGCTTTTACTTGATAGAAGAAATATAACAAATTTGAATATTAAAATAAATTGAAATATGTTTATCTTCTACAATTTTAATTTCAAAAAAATTTTTATTCAAAAAACTTTTAGAAATAAATTTATGTCTAACATTCAATACATTCAATAGACGTATATAATCAAAACTCAATATATAATGTCGAATGGAAAAAATAACCCAACAGATATACGAAAGTAATTAAAATTAATAAATAAATATTTAAAGGAGACAAAACTTTGTTTCTGGTCTTACCGTAAAGAACACCAATTTCCTTTTAAAAACAAGAACACACTTGAAGGACTTCTCAAAGAATATAATTTATTTGAAATATTTAATATATTGAAATATTCGAATAAATTATTTAAAAAATCTCTAAAAAAATGCGCACTATATCTTCAAAAAACAAATATAATTCTAGACAATCCCGTCTTCAGTCCTCTTTTAACATTCCAAATATCAAAATCAAAAACATTACCTATATCACTCACGTGTTAAAAGACTTAAGCTTCGAAATACAGATCAACTATATAATTCAAGATTGATCTATGTTCTAACAAAATCAAAGAACAGTGTGAGTTATTTCAAGGTTTATTTAAATTCATTGACATTCTATAATGAGATTTATTGAAGCCAAAATATAATTATATATTATATATTAAATAAAATAGAAAGGCCTTTTACTTGATAGAAGAAATATAACAAAATTTGAATATTAAAACAAATTGAAATATGTTTATCTTCTACAATTTTAATTTCAAAAAAATTTTCATTCAAAAAAATTCTTATTCAAAAAACTTTTAGAAATAAATTTATGTCTAATAAGCACCGCTTACATTTAATAGACGTATATAATCAAAACTCAATATATAATGTCAAATGGAATAAATAACACAACAGATATACGAAAGTAATTAAAATTAATAAATAAATATTCAAAGGAGACAAAATTTTGTTTCTGGTCTTACCGCAAAGAACACCAATTGCCTTTTAAAAACATAAACACACTTAAAGGACTTCTCGAAGAATATAATTTATTTGAAATATTTAATATATTTAAATATTCGAATAAATTAGTTCAAAAATCTCTAAAAAAATGCGCACTATATCTTCAAAAAACAAATATAATTCTAGACAATCCCGTCTTCAGTCCTCTTCAGAGTTTGATCTTCATATGATTTTTTAAGTGGGCAATGTACAAAAATGTAGGAAAGATATATTAGATAATGAAAATTATAGAATAATTCACCAAGAGTGAAGATTTAAATCTGATTATCCATTAAGAAGGTTGCAAGAACACTTGTGTCGATTTATTTAATACTGAAGATATACAGACACAGATATTCACGCAACCTTACCAGTTATTAATTGGATATAATTAGTTCAACCTCGTTAAATTACATGACTACTGTATCCTATTTGAGCCTTATTTGATATATTTATTATATGTATCCTATATTTTCATACCTTAATCGCATCTGAATGCGTCTTTGACTGAATATCCTAGGAATATATTATATTCCTAAAGTATTAGTATTCTATGAGTACATAGAAAGACAGATAAAACATTCCCACAAGTGTCAGCAGATGTGCCTACTCGATAGCACTTGTGCTTGTTTACCGTTTATACCATTTATATGTAGCGGATGCTGAAACTTCCACTCATCCGAAGTCAATTTTGAATCGTTCGAAACAGAATGTTTTGAATAAACCAGTTATGAAGGTGGTTAGTAAAACTGAGAGATAGTATTAGATCGCAAACTGATGGCACTCGGGCAACTTTACCAAAACATGATAATGAATGGAATATCGTTTCTCTTGAGAGATCGATTCGAAAACGTAATCGAACAATAGTTGTTGGGAACTGTTTAGAAAATCTGTCAGTTGAAGGAATTGGAAGGTTTAGCATATTCCATGTTACGAATCTTAAACCATAAACAACGGAAAAAGACCTACAAGAGTTTCTAGCACAGAAGTTTTCCTCCGTACAGTGTGAAAAACTCACCTCAAAATATCCTTGCAGTTATTCATCATTCAAGGTACAGATTCCAAGCTCTGAATATAAAAAGACTCTGAATGGATCAAATTGGCCTATCAACGCTAACATTCATGGTTTTTTTAACCTAAAAGGGCGAACCGTCCAACTTACTAAATACTTCTAAAGTTGATTGTTTGAGACTTCTACAGCTAAACGTGCAGTGTATATCCAATAAATTAGAAAGCCTGGTAATACTCCTAGCTGAGAATGGTCCTGATAGTGTATGTGTTTGTGAGCACTGGTGCAGTACCGATAGTGTGAAATCAATGACTATACCTGGCTATATATTAGCTGAATATTATTGCCTCCCTAGTCGAGCACACGGAGGGACGATGATCTATCTAAGAGCTGGCATTGAAGTGAAAACTTTGTGCGTGTCAAATTTTTCCGATGAGAAGCATTGTAAAATGTGCGGAATTTTTGCGATGGCTAACGACATCAGGTTAGGCATTATAAGTGTTTATCGGCCGTGTTCCAGTGAATTTGAAGTTTTTCTCGATAGATTAACGGATTCTCTAAACTATTGTTCGAATTTGGTTGACATTATCTTTGTGTGTGGTGCCCTGAATAATGATTTCCTGGAAACTGAATGTATTGAACATAAGCTATTTATGGATTTGATTGGTTGTTTTAATTTTTAATTTTTTAATAATAATAATAATAATAAAAATAATTTTTTTAATTTTTGATTGTTTAATTTAATTTTAACTGGTCATACATCTGTTTCAAAAGTGGACTATATTTTAACAAATTTAGATCTATCTGATTCTAACGTAAAAGTTCTTTAATCTCTTTTAAGTGACCACCATGCTATATTGGTTGAATTCAATAACATATTTCATAAATATACACAGGCTAGTTCAGAACTGGTTCGAAACTTGAGTCAACAAATACCAACAAATTTGTTTTTTCAAATTTCAATTCACGATTTTCATGCCATTTATGAAATCATTGATGTAGATCAATGTTTTCAAGCTTTTGTTGATGCGATTCGGAGTACATTTGAATCTTGGGGCCGTTTAGTGAAATTGGCTTTAAGAAATCATAGAAGAAATAGATGGATCACTCCGGAGATAGTTCTAGCGAAACATAAACTTATGAATCTGCACTGGTTACACTCGAATGTAAAGTCTCAGAGCACTTATACTTTATACAAGAAAACCAAAAACGGGTATATGTCGCTAATCACAAAAATTAAGTTGCAATTCCATGATGGTAGATCGGACAATAAAAACAAAACAGCATGCTCCAAAGTAAATAACTCAACTGGCCGCAAGGGAGGACAAACGAATTCATTGAACAAGCTCAATGTATTAGATAATGCCCAACATAGTTTTAGATCGGGTCACTCGACGGAAACAGTTGCAATTTCTTTTGTTGATTATGTGTATGAATGCCTTAACAATGGCTTGCATGCAGGTTTATTTTTTGACCAGCAGGTTTATTTCTAGAGATATTTAGTTGGATATATATATATATATATATATATATATATATATATCTACTATATAAAAATAAGTCCGGTTTTCCTCCCTGACGCTATAACTCCAGAACGCACGAACTGATTTCCACGGTTTTGCATTCGTTGGAAAGGTCTTGGGCTCCGTGAGGTTTATAGCAAAGAAAATTCAGGAAAATTCAGGAAAAATTCAACAGAAAAGTGGGGAAATCGTTTTTCACATACAGCGCCATCTCTCATAAATAGCATGTACTACAAACCAATACTTCAAGTAGATGGCGCCGGTGCGTGATAAAGTGTTTGACAGCTACTCATTATTCTCTGCTCAGTTAATTTCATTTAAGCTCAGTGTAAATTATGTGGATCGTGCATTTGAAGTTAAATTCAACACTCTGTCCATAGTCCAAAATGCCTAGAGAACGACGTGCGAACATCGGCCGCCGCACAAGACATGCAAGCCAGCAACAAGTCTATTCAAGGAACTTAAGCGAAGAAAGACAAAATATAATAAGAGAAAATGACCGATTGAGACATCGCGTGAGCACACGAAGATCATTGGCATCATACAATCGCTTGGCATTCCGATATGATCCCACTGCGAACTACAGTGATGATGAAAATTTGGATATTGGACGAATGACGACTATATGCCGATATTGCAATGCGTTAAAGTTCAAAAGAGAAACGGTTGGATTGTGCTGCGCAAGTGGAAAAGTCAAACTGAATCCATTACTTACACCACCACAGCCACTGAAAACATTGTTTGATGGAAGTGATCCCGATTCCAGCCATTTTCTTCAACACATCCTTGAATACAATAACTGCTTTCGCATGACTTCCTTTGGAGCTAATATCATTCGAGAAGGCGGCTTCATGCCGACTTGTAAGGTAAAAGATGTTGGTACAGTTATTATGATACCGCGACTTTGCAACGGTACTCGACTTTCGGTAAAGAGACTTATGCCGAATTTAATTGAGGCAACCATTATTAACGGAAAGTACGCAGGTGAAAATGTATGTATTCCTCGAATACCAATGATTCCGACTGATCTTCCGTTTGACTTCAAACGATTGCAATTCCCAGTTCGCCTTGCGTTCGCAATGACAATTAATAAGTCGCAAGGCCAATCGCTTAGTGTTTGCGGGATAAATTTAGAAAATCATTGTTTTTCACATGGGCAGTTATACGTTGCGTGTTCACGAGTTGGGAAACCATCCGCTTTGTTTGTGTTAACGTCAGACCAAAAAACAAAAAATGTGGTTTACCAAAGAGCACTACAATGAAACAACTAAATAACACTTCATTTTAGTAGGTAATTGAAATGAATTTATTACTGTTGTGAAATGAAATAAATATTTTCCTTTTCAAATATATAACAAAAAAATTTTTTTTCTTTATCTATTAATCACCAAACGAAATGTTACATAAAACGAATCTGGTGGCGAAACGGAGTTCGCCGGGTCTGCTAGTATATATATATATAACAATATATCCACATCCAAGTTATTACTCCAGTGTTCTGATTGATAAAATGTGGATACTCTTAAAAGGCATTATGTCCAAAAATTTTCCAGGAATTGAGCTAATAAAAAATTACTCAAATTTCTCTCAAATGTTAGGAAATCTATCAGTTCTTGCGACTACCAAACACAGTTGACATGTAAATTATGACTAGCCTGTTCTATGTTGCAGTGAGGGAATAAAATAAATCCGTGCACCCGAGAAACAACACACAATCATATATACGGAACTACACGTTGAACGCTTTTTAAAATGCCTTGAAAGATTATACTTAATTTTTCGACGTCTTTGTTCATATTGTTTGGATGTTTTTTGATTTCAATCATTTCATTTAGTAGTCTTTTCTTATAATTGTTCTGTTTGCCTAAAATAGCGACATTCTTAATTCCTCAAAATGAGTTAATGTCTTTTTTTTTGCATTGATAATGTAAGTCGGTCTCATGCTTCGTTAATGCTCAGAAATTCTTGTCTTTAAATATCTTCAAGTTTGACCTATGTATCTTTCATTACATTTATTACATGGTATTTTGTATATAACATTGCTTTCGATGTCTTGTGGTCTTTTCTTTTTGCTTTGTAAACCTTTTCCTAATTTTATTTTCATTTCTTAAAACAACTTTTGTATTAACAGTCTTGAGTTGTGCGGCTATTTTTTCCGAGGGAGATTTTATGTATGGAATCTTGAAATATTTCGCTTCTTCATTCTGGACTGAAACTGATATTTTAGGGGAAGGGAATAATGAAAGTTTATTCACAAGTTTATGGAGGTATTTGTTTTTCACTAAGTAAGTCTTTATCTTGTTGAAATTTTTCAAGTGGAAATCAGGGTGTGAAAGTTCAATCACTCTATGCTTCAGGTTATTGATGATATTGAGTTTTTTTTAAAGGAGTGCTCTGAATGAAAATTGAGGAATTTCTCTCAAAAAGTACCCTTCTAGTAGCAATTTGTTTTTATTTTATTATTCTCAGTTCTTATCAGTAGAAGATCTAGAAAGAGCTATAAATCTGGAACTTTCTTTTTCTACAGTGAATTGTAATCTAGAGTGAAAGTTGTTGAAAACGTCTAGAATAGTAGGTAATCCGTTTTCTGGTCTATACAATCAAGGTGTCTTTTGAAGAAAAGGAGTCGAAAGTTTAGATTGTTCATACACTGTGTCTGTAATTCTGATATCACTACATCTGCGCAAGCCCCGGACAAACAATTACCCATTCAAAGTTCAAACGTCTGCCTATAGAAGTTTCCATTGAAACCGAAATAACCATTGTCAAAACAGAACTGGAAAAGATCTACAAAATTTTCCTTCGAGAACTTGCAGTTGATAACAATCATATGCCATCTCTTCTTCAGTAATTCTATTGTGAGTTCACGTGAATTCGTGAATTCTACCCGAAACGTTACGCATTAGATCCAGGTTCAGAATAAGGCCGGTCAAACCTTCAAGTCCCGCGGAACCCTGAGTCATTTCATGAGAATATCCCGAACATGGGAGTCTGCGAACAGATAAATGAAATATCTCCCTAGTCCAGCATGCGGACTTTCAACTACTACCCCTTTGAGTCCAACACCAATCGGGTGGCCAGGTGATACAAGTACCATCTGTGGGCATCCACCTTCCCGAGGCAACGCAGTATGCTACATAACGCACTCGGTCATTGGAGAGAAAAACTCAGAGATTTACTGCAATAGGGTAGAGTACGCTAGTTTCAAGGAAGAGGCCCTCTGCTGTGGTGGACACCCTGTCACTGAGTTAATCAACCGGTGCAGCCCTCCATTCCACCATAACGGCAATACTAGGTCCCCATTCGGAAGATCTTTCACCACACAGGTTCAGTGACTGGCGCGAATGGCATCACTTTAGGCATCGAGACTCAACCCTCCATTTCACCGGGATGAAACTAGGGTCCTAATCAAGATGAGCGCCCCCAGAGCGACAAGGTATAATGCCATGGGGGGCGCATTGTGAGATCATGTGAATTATACCAGGTTTTCGAATTGGCATATGAGCGTGGCTCTTTCACCAAGTGACTACTCGGCAGTCTCTACAGTCTGCCCCCAGAGGCAGAAAGTGTGATAAGGATTACGCCATATCATCTCGCGAAGCGAGAACCACTCCGAAGAGGTGAACCCACCAGCTTTCAGTTTGGGCTTCAGTTCGAAAACCTACAAGCGTCTGACTGGTAGAAGCGTAGCATTTTCCAGCATCTACTGGCTCTACATGGTCAGTACCCGTCTTTTTTGGGACGCAACTCACCCGCCGGAAGGCCTTCTTATCCAAGCACCCGAACGCAGTCCCATGAACTTAGATAACCCCTTAATCCCAAGAATAATGGCTCAATTGATCCTGGTACGAGCACCGTCAACACGACCTGTACGTCATGACCCACGAACCCATGTGAGGTCTTTCGAATGATCCTGTCGTCAAGGACCAATGGACTGGCCGTTTGGTCGAGATCCACAAACACTGAAACGTTACGAAATAGATCCAGGTTCAGGACAAGGCTGGTCGAACCATCAAGTTTTGCTAAACGCTGAGTCATTTCATGAGAATATCCCGAACATGAGTGACTGCGAACAGATAAACGTCATACCTACCTAATCTACTTTCAACCACTACCCCCTCGAGACCAACACCAATCGGGTGGCCAGGTGGTACCACCTGTGGGCATCCATTTTTTCGCAGTATGCTTCATAACGCACTCGGTCATTGGGCAGAAAAATCCGGATATTTACTGCAATAGGGTAGAGTACGCTTGTTTTAAGGGAGAAGCCCTATGCTGCGACAGACTCTCTGTCACTGAGTTAATCATCCGACTCAGCCCTCCATTCCACCATAACGGCACAACTAGGGCCTATTCGGAAGATCTTCCTGGCGCGAATGTCATGACGTTAGGCACCAAGACTTAACCCTCCATTCCACTGAGATGAAACTAATCTTGACAAGCACCCCCAGCACGCCAAGCTCTAATGCCATGAGGGGCGGCATTGTGAGAACAACTCAGTTAAGTACATAATATAAATATTTTAAAAAATTTTAAACAATTTTAAAAAATTAGCCTTCTACATATTTAATTCCAAAAGATTATATTCGATGATTATAACTTCTGAAAATAAATTAAAATAATGTCGTATAAGTACCACTTATATCATGACATAAAATAAACATTCATTATAAGACATCCAAATGGTATAACAAAATCCAATAAATAAAAATTATTAACCAAAATCCTATAAATTAAACATTTTGAATAGACAAAATTTTGTTTCTGCTTATCAATCCTATGAAAACCAATATCTTTCAAGAATATCCAACATAATCTTAAGAATTTTATCACAAAACTATCTTACTTAGACTATTCAATATTATTGGATATCTAACCAAGGTACTTTATATAAAAACTCAAGATATGCAAAACATTACTGAAAAACAAGTTTTAAAATCGACTTTGCTCATCAGTATTCAAATATTCATATTCAATAAATATAAAATCAATTAATAACACATATTCAAACTCACCCTTCGCCTTCCAGAAAAAGTTCTATTTAAAATGAGAACCTTAAATAGGTATCCACTACACACAGAAATATCTCTGTGGTTTAACCTCATCTAGAAGATTGAAAGACAAATTTAACGGCCTTTGCTATAACACAAGGACTATCTGTATGAATGTTTGAGGAAACCATATAATTATATATTATAAATAAAATAACGTAAATAGAGGTCATTCTTGATGACCTCTATAGGATTTTAGTTAATAATTTTTATTTATTGGATTTTGTTATACCATTTGGATGTCTTATAATGAATGTTTATTTTATGTCATGATATAAGTGGTACTTATACGACATTATTTTAATTTATTTTCAGAAGTTATAATCATTGAATATAATCTTTTGGAATTAAATATGTAGAAGGCTAATTTTTTAAAATTGTTTAAAATTTTTTAAAATATTTATATTATTTTATATACCTTCTATCAAGAATGACCTCTATTTACGTTATTTTATTTATAATATATAATTATATGGTTTCCTCAAACATTCATACAGATAGTCCTTGTGTTATAGCAAAGGCCGTTAAATTTGTCTTTCAATCTTCTAGATCAGGTCAAACCACAGAGATATTTCTGTGTGTAGTGGATACCTATTTAAGGTTCTCATTTTAAATAGAACTTTTTTTGGAAGGCGAAGGGTGATTTTGAATATGTGTTATTAATTGATTTTATATTTATTGAATATGAATATTTGAATACTGATGAGCAAAGTCGATTTTAAAACTTGTTTTTCAGTAATGTTTCGCATATCTTGAGTTTTTATATAAAGTACCTTGGTTAGATATCCAATAATATTGAATAGTCTAAGTAAGATAGTTTTGTGATAAAATTCTTAAGATTATGTTGGATATTCTTGAAAGATATTGGTTTTCATAGGATTGATAAGCAGAAACAAAATTTTGTCTATTCAAAATGTTTAATTTATAGGATTTTAGTTAATAATTTTTATTTATTGGATTTTGTTATACCATTTGGATGTCTTATAATGAATGTTTATTTTATGTCATGATATAAGTGGTACTTATACGACATTATTTTAATTTATTTTCAGAAGTTATAATCATTGAATATAATCTTTTGGAATTAAATATGTAGAAGGCTAATTTTTTAAAATTGTTTAAAATTTTTTAAAATATTTATATTATTTTATATACCTTCTTTCAAGAATGACCTCTATTTACGTTATTCAGTTAAGTACGTATTAGCATTTGAGCAGAGCTCTTTGCCAATGTTATACACTTATATCATCATAGTAGTTTCGGGTTGTGAGATCAGTTGGAATATTTATAAACAGAGATTTTGCATCAAGTGAAACTAGTTAATTATCATTAACATAATTATCAGGAATTTCAAACTCTTGTATCAATTCCGCCATTTTAAAAGAGTTCTTCACGTGATATTGATCCTTCGTGAAGGCGGTTTGTATTCTTTTAGATAAAAATTTTGTTAATGCGTACATATACAGAGCAGTACTTATTAGCATATGAGCAGAGCTCCTCGCTAATTCTAAATGTACGTATATCATCATAGTAGTCCCGGGTTTCCGCTCAGACTTGTTCAGTCCTAGCGGATCCCCAAAAAGCTCTAAGAGAAGATATGATTAGATTTTACAAGGAACTATAAGAGAGATTGAAAGAAAAGAAGAAGGAAGAAAAGAGAAGAAAGGAAATGCATCTGCTCTGGCTTGTAGGCCCCAGTAGAAACCTAGATACGGCTGAAAGATGTAATATAAATATTAGTATTATGACATCTTCTTGGGCCACTTTAGAATGGTGTATCTGAAACAAAGATAGTGTTAGTAAATTTAAATTAAGTATTAAAAAGAAAAGAAACATTGCAAGAAGAGAGAGTCATCCGCTCTGGCTTGTGGGCCTCAGCAGACACCTAGTTATGGCTGAAAGATGTAACATACACGTAAGTGTTATGACGTCTTCTTGGGCCATTTTAGAGGAGATTATCTGAAACATAGTGAGAAGAAAGTACTAGTGAGATTATAATAATTTTTGAATTATACAGGTGATTTAGCAGTAGGAGAAATTCGTTATTGTTTAGTTAGTTTCAGTCCTGATATAAACGTTCCAATATCGCTTTAGCGACACCAGAGATTTGACGATAACCACTTGGGCTATCCACGAGGAGATGAGAATTGTGTTGACAGGGTTGGATGCCCAGCGGACGGAATGTCGCGTATTCGCTAAGCACAAAATGGAAACTTTTCTGATATGCATACGAAAACTTTCCATTTTGTGCCTATTACAAAAAACTCCGTATTTGTCAAAGACTGACGACACTTCAACTTTTATGAACGATTTTTTTTCTATTTTACATAGAAAGTTGATTTCTACCTCGATTGAGTAACTATATACGTATCTGTTATGAAATCAAATCTTATTTTCATCCAGTAATCATTAGTATTATTTTTTTATGACCTTTGTGAAGAAGGCAAGCTGTTATATTTGGCCTGAAAAAAAAAACTATCAGCCCTATATTCAACGGACGTGCTGGTTTCTTAATAGAGGAAAGTTCTTCGTGGAATATACCAAGAACAGAGTTGGTTAATATCGTTCCCCCAGGAGCGATAAAGATAGGAAAATGAATAAAATTTTCGGTCTGGGTCACATTTCAAGCTGGAGGCCAATGTACCTAATAACCTTAGTCTTAAATCGCCTGTTATAAACAATTACTGACTTAGCAGGTTCAATTATTCATGGTGAAGAATGTGATACTGAACGAAGAAACTTCGTCATTTAATCAGATAATAATTTATGTTGTGTTTCTGTTATCAAAACGAAATCAGCAGATCAATACTTAATTTTGTTGCACACTAAAGAACCACTATGCGAAAAGTTTTCGATATTAATCATTATTCAATCTGGGTGGACTTCTCTAGGAAGTCGCTTAACTCTTATTTCTTAAATACTCCCTTAACATTTTCCTCAAAACCAAATCAGAAAGTGTCTTTATGTTGATCTATGAATCTCTTATTAAAAAATAATGAAGACTTTTTCAACCATTTTTTCATTAACGACAGTTGTTTTGCCAACTTGAATTCTTCAATTTCACATTTTGAACTAAATCCGAAAATTTGTTCGAAATGTGAACTTGAAGAAGACAAAATTAATAAATTCTAAAAAAAATCTATAATAATTTTCTCAATTGAACTGAATTTCCAACCGATTCAATTTAATTTTTGACCCTACTATCGTAGTCTCTAGCAGTCATTCCTTTATACAAGTCTCTCTACGTCAATAACTGTCTTCGAGGCCCGCTTCCTCACTTCAACCAGAATTTTTACCCTTTCAGTTTTTTAGCGATAATGAAAATATCAAAAATACTAATTTTATTCTTCTTTTCAGACAAAAAAATGCTTGAATAAGACCAAACCACTCAAAATAAAACAAATCAAATAATTTAAGAAAACAAACAAAATGAAATGATATGGACCATAATTAATGAAAAGTATATAAAAAATAGCAAATAAATGGCCTCTAATATATAGCGGTCCCAGAATATTTATTTTCATTGGAAAAGCACTCCTTCAGTTATTTCATGTTTGAATCTTTTATACTCCAGAACCTTCTGTCTATCAGGCAGATGCCTGATTTGATACCACTGTACACTGTTGAAATTTTGAAGTTTGATGTTTAAGAATAAAGAGCGATTATTTATGCCTCGTGTTATATCCGTGAAACTCGAAAAAATATTTCTACGAGTGTGTTATGAGCAGTTGATAATATAAATTTATAGAAAACACATTAATTCACTGTGAATAAAATATATATATATATATATATATATATATATATATATATATATATATAATGTGTTTTCTATAAATTTATATTATCAACTGCTCATAACACACTCGTGGAAATATTTTTTCGAGTTTCACGGATATATATATATATATATATATATATATATATATAAATATATATATATATATATATATATATATATATATATATATATATATATATATAAATATATATATATATATATATATATATATTTGTATATATTTGTATATTTTTTTTTCATACAAATGTATTACAATGTCTTTCAGTTATGTCATGTTTTGGGTGGTGGAAATATATTGGAGCTCAGTTTTCATAATGGATTTTATATTTTTTAAACAATGGATCAGGGGGCTAGATTGTACAGTACCCTCCATGCAGTATGCTGTATCTCGACCTTACAATTATTCCTATAACTGTAAGAGTTTGCAATTATTTTTCATGAAATGAATTGAATAGAAACCTTTATTATTATTATTATTTTATTATCTTGAAATCCTGAGAAAAATCCAAATTGTCATAAAAATCCAGTTAATAGAATGCGGTGAATAAATTTATTATTATTAGGAGTACAAATAAGTTTCCGCCGCTTTTTAACACAAATTAAATATTTATTATAGAAGAACTTGCTGAGTGACTTCTAATGTTAGAGGAAGTTTTTCTTGTGTTTGAGATGAATCTTCCTTCAATAATTACTCCAATTCTGCATCCTCGTAAATTTTTGGCCTTCCACTGCGATCTTTGTCTTCTACGTCGAAATCACCGTTTTTAAACTTTTATCTCTTATTGTTTGAAAAATTGTTATAAACAAATACGTTGTTTATTAAATAATTGAAAATTTTTTAAGGAATATCAATCTTTGATGCAAATAATGATTTTGAAAAAAAAAATTTTTTTTATTGCTTAAAAACGCATTTGTTAATTAACAATCGTTTTCTCCCACTTCTAACTAATATTGAGGAACTATTTTTTCTTTAAAAATCATGATTTACTTTTCTTTTCCATATAAAAAAAATTTTGTTTTGTTTAATTTTTCATTGTTTATATAATCAACAATTTGTTGTAAACAAATAAATTTTTACTCTATATTTTTTCCATATTTTTCTTACTGCCACA
Source organism: Megalocaria dilatata (assembly GCA_034642435.1). Lineage (NCBI taxonomy): Eukaryota > Metazoa > Arthropoda > Insecta > Coleoptera > Coccinellidae > Megalocaria > Megalocaria dilatata. Next base: position 97,599,191 of record CM067854.1, on the reverse strand, counting down.
AATACCGACATGATTTTTTTTTATTATTTTTTTTTTTATTTTTAAATATAAGTTCTCTTCAATTTCTTCATCCTTACCTGGTTTTTCATCTTTAAGATTATTATAATGTATAAACTAATGGAGATACGATTAAAAAACTTTAGACTTATTTATTCTCCATTAGTTAAAGAATAAATTAAGCTTAAAAGTTTAGTTGATATTGATTTATTCATTAAATTTATAGGGATTGTTTATGAAAAATACTTTGGCAAAAATTTTTTTTTGATCTAATGCTTAAAAATCTCATCAAATATTAAAAATATGATTACTTCATTCAAGTATCTTGTCATTAATTGTTGAATACTAAACATTTTTACATTTTCAGCTAAATTTATTCTTTAACTGATGGAGAATAAATAAGTCTTAAGTTTTTTCATCGTATCTCCATTAGTTTATAAATTATAATAATCTTGAAGATGAAAAACCAGGTAAGGATGACGAAATTAAAGAGAACTTTAATGAAAAAATTTATAAAAAAAAATCATGTCTGTATTTGTGGCAGTAAAAAGAATAGGGAAAAAATATAAAGTAAAAATTTATTTGTTTATAACAAATTGTTTATTATATAAACAATGAAAAATTAAACAAAACGAAAAATTTCTTATATGGAAAAGAAAAGTAAATTATGATTTTTAAAGAAAAAATGGTTCCTTAATATTAGTTAGAAGTTGGAGAAAACGATTGTTAATTAACAAATAGGTTTTTAAGCAATAGAAAAAAATTTTTGAAGGAAAAATTTTTTTAATTGATTTACTCCACCTAGTATGTATTCATAAATAAATGATTTTTTTGATTTTACTCAGATGTAGGTTTGTAGTATAACGCTTATTTTTTCTCTTCTCATAACGTAGTACATTGACTAAGTAAATCGTTATAAAAAATTGAAAGTTAATTTTTTGGTTATCCTTGTTTTTCAATTATCCAGCAAAGGCTCGGCCGCGGATAATCGGAGTTCTACTGTACTTTGGGACATGACTGAATATTCTTAATATTCCCGACCCAAGAGGATACCTTTACACGCTCTGGAATATTTAACTTCCACAATTCCCATGTTTCGCGCTCATAATAATCAACACCCAACCTTTAAGACTCATTAGCAACGCGAGTTCAGGGTTAATAGCAGGGTAGCAATGACAAGATATGAAATTTTTGGGCCGATAATAATTCCAGAGCATTTGAATTCTAACACTTTCAGAAATATTTTTGGAACTGAAATTTTTTATTTATTGGAAGACATATCTCTGAACCAACAGCTTCAAATTTGGTTTCAAATAGACTGTTGTCTATTTGACACAATAGTAGGGTAGTTACAGAATGGATGGAGGAAACTAGATAGAATGACTCGGATCGATCAGATGGCCTGCTAGAAGTCCGGATCTTACACCTCTAAACTCCTTCCTTTAGGATGTTTCAAAAAATATATTCCGTCTAGATAGTATTTATTATTATTATTATTATTTTCCATAATTGTAATGTACTTCTTTTTCATAACATTCTAGGACAAAAGTAATGTATAAAATAGGTTGTGCAGATAGACGGCTATGGCCAAAGTTGCATAGCAACACTTTTTATTATTAGGAGTACAAATAAGTTTCCATCGTTTTATTGTAGATGGCGCGGTACGGAGTTTCGGTTAGCTTTCGCAGATGATAACCGGCTTAAAAAATAGTTTGGACATTCAAGAACAACATAACTTATTAATATCATTGATTTTATATTGGTAAAATATAATTTTTATAAGTTGAAAATGTCAAAATTTGAGCCAAGTAAGCGTCATTTGCGGGAAATATTAGTTTACTTCTTTAATTTAAAGAAATCTGTTGCTGAGGCGCATCAATTGCTCGTAAAAGCATACGGTGAGGGTGCTTTGAGTGAGAGAACGTGTCGAGAGTCGTTTCAAAAGTTTAAAAACGGTGATTTCGACGTAGAAGACAAAGATCGCGGTGGAAGGCCAAAAATTTACGAGGATGCAGAATTGGAGGAATTATTGGAGGAAGATTCATCTCAAAGACAAAAAAAACTTGCTCTAACATTAGAAGTCACTCAGCAAGCAGTCTCACATCGTTTAAAATCATTCTTCTATAATAAATATTTCATTTGTGTTAAAAAACGGCGGAAACTTATTTGTACTCCTAATAAATATTGTTGATACTCAACTGGTATACAATTTATGAAATAATGTCGCAACTAGAGGAAAGAAAGCAGGTAGAATATTTGTATAGAAAACGTTCTCGAAACATTAAAAAATTAGAGCAGTTGACTGAACTGGGAAAGGTTAGCTGTATATGAGACAATAAAGAGGATAAAAAAAATGTCATGGATATGAGGCAGAGACCAGTTTCAGGAATACCGCGTGAGATTAAAGGAAACAATTTAAACGCTTTATTGTCCTTAGGACAACACGATCCGCGCCTGGGGTTTCTCTAATTGGCTAACATATTTGGAAATCCACGAAATATAAAAGCATATCCAGAAACCGTCCGTATGTCTCTGAAAAGACAAGGCTACATATCAAGCAAGCCAAAAAAATACCCTTCAATGACAATTTTGTCGACGCTTTCAAGAAAATAATTTCAATAATGTCTTTACGTCTGATAAAAGTTGTTTCCAACTTGGCGGAAATCACTTAAAAATCCTATAAAATTAACTTGTTAGCGTTCAAATTTCCAAATTTCGCACCAAAATAATGGTTTGGACAGCAATATCTCAGCGTGGTGCTCCGCTTCTTTGGATAGTTGATGGTACCGTCAATAGTGAAAAGTATTGTGGCATTCTAAACCGTGAAATGAAACGGCGCCTGCTTTATATCCAGAGGGGTGGTGTTTTCAGCAGGATAATGAAAGATGCCATACTTCGGTCTATACTCAAGCTTGGATGCAAAAACACCAAATGACAACCATTTCATGGCCAGCAGCTTCCCCAATGGGAAACATATGGGGACTAATGAAGGTTGAACTTGAACGAGCAGCGCCACGAAATAAAGAGGATTTAATTCAGTCAGTTCTACAGTCCTGGACTACCATCATCGAAAATTATGGAGGTGATCTAGTTTCGGGTGATGTTTAGTCAAGTGTTTACAGTTAAATATAGATTGTATAAGTAAATAAGATGAATATTTTGTTATAATTTTCTAATTCAAGAATTAAAAATATATAAGGATGTAATCAATTCTTATTTCTATAATTGAAGAAATAGACGATTTGATGTCATGATTCTGGAAGAGTTTATTTTCTTCAGTTTAAAATGTACTAGAATAAAATACACAAAATAAAATAATAACTAACAAAGAAATAAAAAACAGCTAATTTACCTGGAAGTAATCAATAACAATACTATTTCTTCGGGTTTCTCAATTCACATTTCTAACAGCTAACTAAATATAACATGTGACACTTTTTCTGGAATATAAGAAAAACAAAAAAGTTAACTTCCGCTATTTTATTTTACACGAAATTGTTTCGTCATACCATGACTTCATCAGGTGAGTATTCAAACTGAGATATACAATGCAAAACATGACCTTAAATACACAGCTCTGGTACAAAAAATAGAGGGGTGGAAAGAGAAAGAGAAAGAGATGGTATACAATTAATGAAAAATATTAAGTAGGGGGGATCTGCTTAAATCTATTTGATCATTCAATAAAATTGGTCTTTTATTATATCTATTGATCTCTAAAGTTTCTAACAGATTTAGTTTCTGACTTTTGTTTTCGATATGTAATATTTCATAGTTCATATTAAAATTATGGCCAGTCTCTAAAGAATCGTTGGCATAAGTTGAATTCGGTTTATTAATGTAACATTTTTCATGTTCTCGTATCCTTGTTTGGAATGAACGGCCTGTCTGTCCCACATATACACATGGGCAATCATTAAATGTTAACTTGCGAACTCCTGATTTTTTGTTTTTAGGAATGACATCTTTATTATTTTTTATTAAGCTGCCTTAAGAATTAATAGTTTTAAAAGAGATGTTATATTTTTCTTTTTTCTTTAAATATCTAGCAATCTTTCCAGGTTTTTGGCCTTATGTAAGTTAAGGAAATAAATTTACTTCCGTTTGAATTTTGGAATTTTTGGTATACAAGTGATATTGCTTTCTTGTAATTTATTTTATCGAGTAAATTGTCAACAATTAACGGATTAAAATCATTATTGACAGCTATTTGTTTAATGGTTTTATACTCTTTGTCAAAATTCTTCTACTTTTTCTGGAGCAATGGGATCAGTTCTGCCACAAAGAAAATATTCTGGGCTATATCCAGTTGTAGAATGGTCTGTTGTATTGTATTCTTCAATACATTCATCGGCTATTTTCGTCCGAAATCATTGGATAAAATAATTTTTTGTTATTTTTGTGCAATTTGTAATGTATCTCTTTCTGTATAACAGTTCTTCTCATATTATTTATCTTTAAGAGATTATTCTGTTGATCGTTTTTTACTTAATTTAATTTCACCAAATTAGCTGTTCTTATACATTCGTCTATTTCCTCTGTTTCTTCCAGAACTGGATTTCTAGAAAGGCAATCTGCTTCTACATTTCCTTTTCCTGGTTCATAGCTAATCTTAAAATCGAATTGTGATAGAAAATTCATTATGTCACCCAGCTCTTCGTCTGGTCTTGTACGAAATTCTTTCCCTTCTAATGGCTTATGGTCAGTAACAACAATAAATTTATGATAAAATAGAAAAAGGCTTTTTACTTAATAGAAGAAATATAACAAAATTTGAATATCACAACAGATTTAATCTGTTAGTCTCCTACAATTTTAATTTCGAAAAATTTTTTATTCAAAAAACTTTTAGAATCAAATTAAAGTCTACAATAAGCACCGCTCATATTTAATAGATGTGTATAATCTATATATAATGTCAAATGGAATAAATAAACCAACTGATATAAAAAAAGTCTTAAAAATTAATAAATAAATATTTAAAGGAGACAAAATTTTGTTTCCGATCTTACCGTAATGAACACCAATTGCGTTTCAAAAACATGAACACAACTTAAGGACTTTTCATTTCTGTCCTATTAGCCAATATTTCTAAAATACAATTGCCTTTTTAATTGCCAGACATTCTAGGAATATTGTTTTCTTGTTCTTTTGATGTTTATTTAATTTTTTAGAAGAATACGCTGCGGGTTTCATTTCACCATTAATCTGTTTTTTGTTTATGAACAGCTCCTACTCCTTGAATACTGGAATCAGTAAATATAATAGTATAATAGTATAGGCACTTGGGTCGAAAATTGCAAGAATTGGCTCAGAACAAAGGATGTCCTTAACCTTACTGAAAGCTTCCTGACAAGCCAATGACCAATTGAATTTTACATCTTTTCTCAGTAAATTATGCAACGGTTCTAATAATCTAGCTGAATCTTTTATATATTTGTGATAAAAATTAACTTTACCCAAAAATTGCCTTATCTTCTTCCGAGTATCTGGTGAAGAAAAATTCATAATGGAAATTAAATTGTCATTTATAGGTGTATGTATTGTTTCCTACAATATGTCCTAAATATTTCATCTTCTGCAAAATTATACTTGATAAATTTATGTCTGAATTGATTATATATTGCTTTCAAGAGACTCTCCAAATGTTCTTTATGTTGGTCAAATGTTGAAAAAAATATTAGAATATCATCTATACAATTTAGGCAGAATAAATTCAGGTTATATTTTCTGATGATATTATTCAATATACGTTGAAATATGGCCGGGGATGTTTGAAGTCCAAAAGGTAAACATTTCCATTACCAGTGACCATTCTTATATCTATCTTTGATACGAATAGGAATCGACCAAAAGGCAGAATTTACATCTAATGTAGTAAAGAATTTCATCAATTAATGGGAACGGCTGTGGTTCGGGAACAATTAATTTATTGAGTTCACGAAAATTGGCACAGAATCTGGTTTTAGACCCTTCATCTCTCTTATATGCTAAAGTGACTGGTGAAGTAAAAGGTGAGGAGAACTCAATCAGATTCGCTTTCAACAATCTTCCTATTTGGAATTCTATCTCTTTTTGATCCTCCATTGAGCATCTTTATGTTTTTTTTACTATAAATTTGTGTTCTAAATATAAAATTCAGGCAGAATAAATTCAGGTTATATTTTCTAATGATATTATTCAATATACGTTGAAATATGGCCGGGGATGTTTGAAGTCCAAAAGGTAAACATTTCCATTGCCAGTGACCATTCTGTGTCACAAAAGCAGTCTTATATCTATCTTTGAAAAGAATAGGAATAGGAATCACTTTCAACAATCTTCCTAGTTGGAATTCCATCTCTTTTTGATTCTCCATCATCTGTATGGTTTTTTTGCTATAAATTTGTGTTTTAAAAGTTTTATATGTGCCTCATTATTTTGCACCTGACCAATATCAAACTTATGTTTTGCAAGACTATGGTCATATTTATTTATTAAAACTTCAATTTTATTTCTCTGATTCGTTTTCAAATAGTCTAGTTTTGCTTCGAAAAGTTCTGTTGGTATCCCTTCATTGAAATTAATGGTGTAATCATTGTTATCATTATTATTATTATTGACTCAATCGATCTTTCCCTCTTCACTCATATCTAATCTTTGATAAATATTCAAATCAAAATCTTGTTTTAATTGAAAATAGGAAATAAAATCTAGTCCGAGTAGAATATCATACTCGAAATTTTTCTCATTAACTACAAAAAGTACAACTTCTTTTTTGATATTATTGCTTCTCATTTTTGTAATAATTTTTCCTGAAAAATTTGCCCTGCCACTGACTGTTTTGAATGTGTTTCTATTATTTTGAATCTTTTCTTTACTTTGAAATTCAGAAGACTAACATTTGAGCCCGAATCATGAATTCCACATAATTCATTATTATTTATAAACACCTTCAATTTTATCAACGGCAGTAATCTTAGTTTTTTTTGGTTTGAAATGGCCTCATTTAATTCATCCTGTGCCCCAACATTGTTTACCGTTCTTATGTTACCGTGTAGCGATCTACACGTCGAATTTATTCGCTGGTATATCACCTTTATCGAGAAGACCGGTGAATGAAGAAATTGGGATATCTGTCCGTCAATTTGTCGTCACGTGCGCGTTGATATGAAGGAATTATTTCTTTTCCGGTTCACGATTGCAGAGTAAAGTTGAAATCTGAATGTCATAAAATTTATTTTCTCGTTAATTAATTTTTCTTGAAGATTAGAAGTAAAAACCCTCAAAGAAGGGTTTTTTTTTTGGACTATCTTTTCCTGGAATTATTTTTGGATTATCTTTTTCTGGATTTGTTTTATGGAATATTTTTCCTGGATTTCTCTTGGATTATTTTCCTGTTATTTGTTCCTGGAGTTTGGAAGTTTTCTTGGTGAGGAATAGTTACACGTACACTGGTTGCCCGAAGACGTTGAAGCTATTAAGTTCAAAGAACTACATAACAGCCTGCTTGAGACGACCTACAAAACCACCACCTGTTTTGATTGGCAAAACATCAGCCTGTATTCTAAACCAACCAGGGAAGTAATATTGAGAAATTTTGTATATATTCATATCACATTAAGGAACTTCAAATTTTTGTATATATTAATAATAACATTCCCATTTTTATATATATATTTTTCTACTTTTATCGGTAATAATATTATTGAAACTTACTCTAGTGTAAGATAGTAAATTGTATATTTCTTTTAAATGTATATATGTAATTTGTAAGAAAAATTACTTGTGGTAAATTAAACGAGTGACTTGTTTGTCAGGGAGTTGTGTCTTTTCATTTGGTGGAATTGTGAGATCAGGCTCACGACCCAGTTAAACCGACTGGGCTCGGGCATTTTAAAATATAGTTGTAGCTGAATTGTTACACAAATTTTGGCGCCCAACTTAAAGGGCCATTGAATTCCTTTTTCGGATTTCAAATAAACTTGATCTCACTCTTTCCGGGTGGAAGTGACTTTGGGTTCCTGGTCAACCAAGGTGCTCGTTTCGGGTAGTTGTAAGTTTCTTTGGGTCATTGTGTGCAAGATTTTTCAATCGGGTTTCATTTTTTATTTTTTTTCTTTTCGGTAATATATAGAGTCATTAAATTTTTTCTTCATTTTCGGCATAATGGCGATTAATCCACAGTTTCTAAAGCAAAATGAACTTGCTTATGAGATTGCGATGAGAGGAATTGAAGTTCCGTCATCAGTAGATGACAAACGTAAAATTTTGAGGGGTTTGCTATCCCAAGAATCCTCTGATCGTAGTTTCATCATCTTATCTGATCCTTTCTCGTTTGAAGAAAATGTCGGTGGCATTAAAGAAAGTTTGACAGATTTGAGGGAGATTTGTGCCAAGTTCAACTCGGGTTCCTCTCAAGTTGATCACAGGCGTATACTCACTCGCCTAACTCATGTGACTGGTAGAATCCAACGGTTATCTACTGACAAAGATGGTGAGTCTGCTATCAGACAGAGTCTTTATAAGGAGGTCCTCATGCTGGAATCTGATATTGCGGAAAAGATGTCCTCTCCTGAGGCTCTTTCTCCTTGTACCTCAACTCCTGTGAAATCTACAGGTTTGCACAATCCTCTATCTCCTGTCAATATGGGAACTAATTCTAAATGTATACCTGTGTACAAGTGGGGTTTAAAAAAATTTTCCGGAAGGGAACCATTAATCCCATTTTTGGAGTTAGTTGAGTCCCTAAAAGTTTCGAGGGGTTGTAAAGATTCAGACCTATTTGAATCTGCTGGGGATTTATTCGAGAATGATGCATGGACTTGGTGGCATAACAACTACATCAAAAATCGTTTCCTGAATTGGAACGAACTCGTTAAAGCTTTGAAGTCCACATTTTTGCATAGTAATTATGACTCAGTTTTACTTCATGAGATCAAATCTCGTAAACAGAATCCTCGAGAGTCTGTTACCTTGTATATCAATTCTATGGAGGCACAATTTTATAGGTTAAATAATTGTCCTTCAGAGCTTGAAATGGTCAATATTATAAGAAATAATTTACTTCCTGACTATGTAAAAGCCCTCGTTTTACAGGATATTTTGTCAATATCTCAGTTGATAGCTCTTTGTAAGAGAGTGGAGGATGCTCTCTGTCTGAGCATTTCCAATCAGTTGGGAGAACTGCGGGTGGCTGATACTCGTTCTAGTGCCAGATGTTGGAACTGTGGAGAAGGAAACCACCACTATAACGAGTGTCGTAAGCTACGCACACGTTTCTGTTTTGGTTGCGGTCAGAAGAACGTGATCAAGTCCAATTGTCCTCTGTGCTCAAAAAACGAGAAGAGGGTCCACAATCCCGCAGGTATTGGAGGTCCTTCAGGTCAAAATCCTGCTCAAAAACGAAAAGGGAAATCAAGCCAGATGAAAAATTGACCACTTCGTCGCCCACAACCGCGAAGAACTTCGATTTATCTGATGGTCATCGCAGTTTATCTTCTGGTAATGCTCGAAAAATAGTCAAAAGGAAAGAATGTCTCTTGAGGGAAACCAATCCCCTATTGGAACTTCGGTAAAAGGACAATCGTCCTTATCTAACAGTTCATGTTGGAGGTCAGCCTATATCCTCCTTAATAGATAGTGGGAGCAATGTTACAATTTTGGGTTCCTCTTCTATTCATCTTCTGCGAAAGTTGAATCTCTGCCTACACTATGACGTATCGGTTAATCTCACTACGGCTGATGGAAGGCCCCAAGATACTCTAGGCTATGTCAACCTTCCCATAAGTTTGAACGATATGATCAAGGTTCTCAAGGTTCTTGTTGTACCATCGATAAATCACGATCTTATTTTGGGTATGGATTTCATTAATGAATTTAACTTAACTCTTGATTTTAAGGATTTTACTTATAGTTCCTCTTACCTATCTTTAGATAACTCCGTAGCTGTAGTTCGCGCCTTACTTGGATCTGAGTCATTGACAGATTCGCAAAAGTGCGAACTGGATTTTGTTGTCGACCTATTCAATCAAATTGCGCCGTCTGATAAGTTGGGTAAGACGCATTTATATGAGCATCATATTGATACAGGAGATGCCAAGCCGATTAGGCAAAGACAATATCCGCTTTCTCCAGCAATGCAGAGAGTTTTGAACGAGGAGATTGATAAGATGTTGGGGCTCAACATTATCAAACCTGTCTCCGGGTGCAGCCCATGGTTGTCTCCACTTTGGTTGGTCCCCAAGAAAGATGGTACCTATAGGGTTGTCTTCGATGCCAGGAAGTTGAATTCCATTACTCTTCCTGAAAGTTATCCAATGCCTCCCATTGAGCATTTTGAGCAAAGTACGGGATGCAAGCTATCTTAGTTCAATAGATTTGAAACAGGCATTCTTCCAGATTCCTTTGGACGAGGAATCCAAGATAAAAACAACCTTCGCTATTCCAGGCAGAGGACTGTTCTGTTTCAATGTATTACCGTTTGGTTTGAATTGTGCTTGTCAGGCAATGGTAAGACTTATGGATATGGTCATTGGTCCATCGTTAGAGTCTTATGTGTTCTATTATATCGATGACATAATCGTTTGCACCCCTACCTTTGAAATGCATCTTGCTGTTCTCAGAAAGCTGTTTCATTGTCTGAAAGAGGTGAATCTGACAGTTAACTTCGGAAAATGTAAGTTTTGTAGACCTTCTCTGAACTTTTTGGGATTTGTAGTAGATGCAAATGGTTTAAGAACGGATCCATCCAAAGTTCAAGATATTTTGGATTACCCGATTCCCAAAAATACCACACAGATCCGTCGGTTGATCGGTTTAATTGGTTATTACCGTAGGTTTTTGAGAGATTTTGCTTCAGTATGTAGTCCAATTACTGATTTGTTGAAGGGAAGAAAGAAAGGACAACCCATTGCATGGACGGATGATGCAAATGAAGCATTCCTCAAGATAAAATCGTTGTTGACAACAGCTCCCATTTTGGCAAGTCCGGATTTTTCTAGACCATTTTGTCTTGCATGCGATGCTAGTGATAATGGTATTGGAGCGGTTTTGTTTCAGGAGGAGGATGGTTTGGAACATCCGGTTGCCTATTACAGTAGGATTTTGAATAAAAGCCAACGCAACTATTCTACCACAGAAAAAGAACTTCTGGCTATAGTGATGTCTATTGAAAAATTTAGACCATATATCGAGGGTACCGAGTTTACCGTCATAACGGATCACTCTTCTCTAGTATGGCTCAACTCGATGAAGAATCCCAATCAACGGATATCTAGATGGATTATGAGATTATCTTCATATCGTTTCAAAATTGTTCATCGAAGCGGATCTCTCAACACTATGGCTGATTCACTCTCTCGTTTGTCAACTGACACTTTACAAGTTTCAGTTTTGAATCTCTCTCAGTTAAGAGTCGATAAATGGTATAGCAATTTGCGAACTAAAGTAAGCGACCGTCCAGATCTATATCCAGAATTTAGAGTAAGCAATGGTGTTTTATATAAACATATTTTGCCCAGGTACCGACTAATAAATGACTCTCCGGAATGGAAAATTGTTGTGCCCACTCCTCACAGGCTGGAAGTTATGAAGGAGTTCCATGATGAGCCAGTTGCTGGACATTTTGGTGTTTACAAGACCTTGCACCGTATCTCCTCTTTATATTACTGGCCTAGGATGAAGAACTCAATTATTAAGTATGTAAGATGCTGTAAGGTATGTGCTTCTTGTAAACCAGGAAACCTACCCCAGGCTGGTTTAATGGGCAAGTATCGAAATATTAACTTCCCATTTCAATTCTTGAGTGCTGATTTGCTGGGACCATATACACGGTCCAAAACAGGTAACCAGTATCTTTTAGTGGTGACTGACTGGTTCACCAAATTTGTTTTCGTGCAGCCACTTTCTAAGGCTACTAGTAGGGCCATTGTGAAATTTATCGAGAATCAGATTTTCTTGATTTTCGGAGTTCCTCAAATTTTTGCCGTGGATAATGGATCACAATTTGTTTCTGCTGAATTCAAGAATCTGATGAAAAAATATGGTGTCCAAAAAATCTTTTATAACGCTCGATTCCATCCCCAAATAAATCCAACGGAGCGTGTAAACAAGACAATCGTCACTGCCATCAGATCATACATCGATGGTGATCACAAACTTTGGGACCAGCACATTCACCAAATAGTTCAGGCTATAAGACTAGCTAGGAGTGAGGGCTTGAAATATAGTCCTTCCTTTTTAGTTTTTCTTAGGAATGTCGCTACTGATGGATCATTCTATGGTCTTATTTCGGAAAATGCTAATAACGTCGTCACTATAGGGAATAGAGTTTTGGATTCCAATTTGGTTCAACAGCTGCCAGAGCTTTATGAAGACGTTCGAAAACGTTTGAAGCATTCTTATGAGATCAACGCTCGTAGATACAATCTTAGAAGACGTGATGTTCGTTTAAACATCGGTGATAGGGTTTGGAAAAAAAACTTTGTTCTGTCCGATGCTTCGAAAAATTTCACCTCAAAGCTTGCTCCAAAATTCGTCCCTTGCATAGTAAATAAGATAATATCTTCACTTGTCTACAATTTAGTCGACTTATCTGGTAGGAATTTGGGAAATTTTCATATCAAAGATATAAAACCTGATTTAACCGAAGATGACCCCGATGATGATTTAAATGTCGAATCTCAGTGACTCAAAATACTGTTCTTTCATGTGTCCTTGTTAATAGTCTTATATCCCCACTATTCATTGCACCGTCCTCATTCCTCATATATATATTTTACGAATTCATTGACTTTTTTTGACATAATTTTTATTTGAAGTATTTAGGGGTATTTATCTTCCTTTTCCTTTCCTTTTCTCTTTTTAGCTGAGAGCATTTACCTTCCCGTAGTGGAGAGAGAGTCCCTATGTCTCTCGTCTTGCCATTACGGTTATCTTTATCTTCTGCTCTGGCTAAATTTTTCCCTTAACCCCTAATGTAGACTTCTACCTCTTTTCGGATCAACATATAGTTATACGGTATCTGTATGATGTGCTGGCATGTCTCTTTCGTGTGGCTGTTTAGTTGGTCTAGAATTCATAAATCTTTTGTGTCTTTCAGATGCAGTTTTATGTCTATTTGAAGTCATTCACCTTTATTTACCTTGTGATTCATAAATCACTGGCGCCCAACTTTTCCTGTGTAACTTCAACTTTTTGCAAGGAAAAAAAAATCTCTTTGTGACAAGATTTTTTTTGGGGGGAATGGAGGCTAGTGTAGCGATCTACACGTCGAATTTATTCGCTGGTATATCACCTTTATCGAGAAGACCGGTGAATGAAGAAATTGGGATATCTGTCCGTCAATGTGTCGGCACGTGCGCGTTGATATGAAGGAATTATTTCTTTTCCGGTTCATGATTGCAGAGTAAAGTTGAAATCTGAATGTCATAAAATTTATTTTCTCGTTAATTCATTTTTCTTGAAGATTAGAAGTAAAAACCCTCAAAGAAGGGTTTTTTTTTGGACTATCTTTTCCTGGAATTATTTTTGGATTATCTTTTTCTGGATTTGTTTTATGGAATATTTTTCCTGGATTTCTCTTGGATTATTTTCCTGTTATTTGTTCCTGGAGTTTGGAAGTTTTCTTGGTGAGGAATAGTTACACGTACACTGGTTGCCCGAAGACGTTGAAGCTGTTAAGTTCAAAGAAATACATAACAGCCTGCTTGAGACGACCTACAAAACCACCACCTGTTTTGATTGGCAAAACATCAGCCTGTATTCTAAACCAACCAGGGAAGTAATATTGAGAAATTTTGTATATACTCATATCACATTAAGGAACTTCAAATTTTTCTATATATTAATAATAACATTCCCATTTTTATATATATATTTTTCTACTTTTATCGGTAATAATATTATTGAAACTTACTCTAGTGTAAGATAATAAATTGTATATTTCTTTTAAATGTATATATGTAATTTGTAAGAAAAATTACTTGCGGTAAATTAAACGAGTGACTTGTTTGTCAGGGAGTTGTGTCTTTTCATTTGGTGGAATTGTGAGATCAGGCTCACGACCCAGTTAAACCGACTGGGCTCGGGCATTTTAAAATATAGTTGTAGCTGAATTGTTACAACCGGGTACGTTATTTTCTTCAAAATTATTAGATTTATTCTCTAGCCGACATAAAGTCCCCGGATGAAATCTACCTGAGAAACCATTCTTCTCACAAATTGAGCATGGTTCCTTCTTAACTGGTTTTCTATTTGTTTGTGAATAGGAAGGAATTTGTTCGGCAGATTAATTCATTCTATGATTTTCTTTATTTCGATCGTTGTCATATTGTTTTGAACTTTCTAGCTTTCGCAACTCACCCAATAATTTCTCGAAAGTTGTTTCATTTGATCGATCAATTCTATCTTGTAAAATATGTGGCAAGCTTGTCACAATTGAATCAATTAATATGTCAGATGGAAAATTATTTCGGAGATTTAACAACAATTTTCCTTTCCTAAAAGCGTAGTCAACTAAACTTCCTCCTATGTACCTAAATGAATACGCCTCTCTATATTTATGCCAACTCGTTTCACAAAAATTCTCTAAGCAGTTATCTTTTTAGGCTGAAAACTTTCGTCTAAACCTATTGTAATTAATTTAGTTTCAAGCCATTCTTTCGCTATTCCATCCAGAAACAACCTTAAATCAAATTTTGTCTTTATCTTCTTCTAATTCACAACGCGTGAATTCCGTCTCGAATTTTTTTAACCATAAATTCACTGAAACAATCTTACCATCAAAATTATTCAGCACAAAATCCTCCTCTATCCTCTTGAAATCCCTTATATTCTCCTTGCTTTTTCTTGAAGGTTCTACCGTATCCTGTGGTTTTGATGATTCTTGTCCAAATACTGTTCTCACGTATGCGGGTGAATAAATCAGTTGTATATATTCATTCTTAAACATCACATCTTCTTCGGCATCAAAATATACTTCTTTCAATTCTGGTGTTAATGAAATGACACACGTACGAAATGAACCTCTTATTTTAATTGATTTCAAGATATTCTTCACCTTCGGTAGAGCCAACAGTTCATGATGGTCAGATATATCCTGTTTGTCTTCTGGTATTTCATAATGTGTATTTTCCGTTCCCGTAGTTTGAATCCATTTGAATTTGTAGGTATTTTTCTTCTTATCAGTGTTGGATGCTTCCAAAGCGATTTTTTCCAAAAATTTTCATGGATGTCAATATAGCTTACGGTTTTGATTTATTAGAATGTTATCAATTCTTATTTTTATAATTAAAGAAATAGACGATTTGATGTCATTATTCTGGAAGAGTTTATTTTCTTCAGTTTAAAATATACCAGGATAACATACACAAAATAAAATAATAACATACACAGAAATAAAAAATAGCTTACTAACCTGGAAGAAATAAAAAACAATGCTATTTCTTCGGGTTTCTCAATTCACATTTCCAACAGCTAACTAAATATAACATGTGAAACTTTTCGGTTAAAATCTTAGACATAGAATATAGATCATAGAACATAGAACATAGAAGTTACAAAGTTGTTTTCCCTAAAAGTCACAGTTTTATTTTTACAAATATATACTTAAGAATTACAATTGAGCTTTGTTTTTTTCGGATACTTTCTAGATGGACTATATATTCATATTCATACTTGTGACCAGCTTATCGAAAGAATACAGAATTTCTGCAAAATGCTAAGGCAATGACGGGCAGATGCGCAAAGCTGCGGATTCTATTCGAGAACGATGTAGGTTTTGCAATAGAGAAGGTGGTGGGTGGTGGGTATTTTCAGAATTTTTGTGTTTAGAGCGTTTTAGAATAATAAAGAATGTGGTCACTACTAATTTTTCCTCCGATGGTATATATCTCACTGTTTGTGCTGTCACAGTTTCACATCTATTGTCCAATAATGGATATTCAAGAGAATTTATAACACGCCGTTGAAAAGTTTCATAAATAGGCCAGTTTGTGCTCATAATTTCCATGGGGGTATATGCGGTGAAATTTAGAGTAAAGTTTGTCTAAAGATTATGGCTTGGAAAATTTTATAATCATGTTTTCTTTAATCACTTTATATTAGTAAGTATTCCATAAAAATTTCAATGATACCTCCCTAGTCTAAGGAGAATTTTCCGTTCTTCCAAATTTGATACGGTACAAAATAGTAGAATCTTGAATAACTTTACAACGAGAGATAATTGAAACATACTCTATGCAATGTTGTAAATTGCCTGTAGGATCAGCTTGTAAAATTTGGCCACAGATAACTTGGGCCTCTTATTGGTTTATTTTTCGATAATATTAGCAATGTAAAATTGATGATTTCATCAACAAATACTGAAGATATTTGGTTCACGATATTTCTGTTTATATTGAGCCAATCTTCTCATGTGACGCGGACTTTCTCAAATGAGAATTCATCAGTATTTGCTAAGTTACAAAATTATAACTGCCTTTCCTCAAAAAAAATTCATATATGAAAATTTTCAACTGTAAATTAGTCAGAATTCATTGTAATGAAATTTTCTCCACTAATTACTTCTTATTTTCACGATTTCCTGAGTTATTCCTGATTACACACGCGTTCACCTACTTCCAAAGAATAAAAATATTATATTGATTTGGTAGAATATGCTAAAGCGACATATTCATATTAAAATAAATTAATCTGGCTGATCTGTACCAAAAATCATTAATAACCATATACCATAGCTCATACTACTTACTAAAGCGACATACAATTCAATTTCAATTCACTTTCAGAACCGTAATTCAAATTGATGACAAAAAGCTCTACCCCTCTTATCTTACACCTTATTCATTTAAGTTTGTAAATTTCTAAAGAAGAAAGCAAACCTTCATATTCACTAGAATATAGAGCCAAGCGAATGCTCTTTTTCTTCTAATTGCCGAAAAGAAAAACTGCATTTAGAATTATATAATGAACAAAATATATAATTTTCACATAAGCTGTTGTTTATATATATATATATACGTTGTTTATACGTTCTTCAATGACACATCAATTACTGGTGGTTCCGGCCATAATATAAAATTTTCATATTAAAAATTGAATAATCAATTGAAATTTGGTCACAAAGTTAAGGCTGTTCCTTCAGGTTCATATTGTCCACTTGCTGGAATATTAAAATATTTAAAAATTTTCATAATGGTTTTCACGGAGAGACAAAAAATCTGAGCTCAAGACCTTGACCAACGATATCACACATGAGGTAGTGAAAGATGCAGTATCAGATAAATCATTCATATATATGTTGATTGATAAAATTTGCAACAAAGTATCGCAAAAACTAAACGATACATTCCAAAATTCACAGCCAAGATTGATAAGATGGAAACGCGCATCACTCTTCTTGAGAAGGAGAACGTTGAGTATAAGACAAAGATAGATGATATCGAGCAGAAAACTAAGATGAATCAACTTCGAATATATGGACTATCGGAAAATCCAAGCGGAGGACATCTTAATGCGCAGGTAGCTGACATGATCATGAAGGAGCTTAGTATCTCGGATATTTCACCCCTATTTTGTCAAAAAATTGATCTAACTAAACATAAAAAGAATGCTGCTATTCTTATACATTTCAATAGCATTCGAGATCGTAATGATGTATTCCAACATAAAAGAAAATTGAAAGTTACTAAACTGGCATTGGCAGAAGAGTTGACTAGGAGAAGATATCAATTAATGCTACAGGCAAAGGAGAAGATTGGAACAGATAAAGTATGGTCAATGGGTGGAAATATTTTCGGAATTATGGCAAATAAGAAGATTATGATACAGAGTGAAGACGATATTGATAAAATTCACGATTAGGCCGATGACTACATTATGTATGGTCAATTGGTTTTCATATGCGTGAACAAAAATCTGTTTTTTTACTTTGAAGATAGTAAAATTTGAATTCTTGATTTCTTAAGGGATAAAAAATTGTTCTATTATCAAATATACTGAATCTTCTTCTGTTGTTGAATTTCTACCTTTTGTTTTACTGCAGAATATTTTTTTGCTTGTTTTTCTTTCTCCTAATATATATCATATATAATTTCTCTTATTTCAGGATGACCTTCGGGTACAGTGTTGTGCAAGGGTGATATGAGGATAGCGCATATTAATGTTCGCTCTTTATTCAGTGGTTTCAGTGAATTGTCAAGGATAATATTGGAGGAGGATTTTGATATAGTTGCGGTGTCTGCGACAAGACTTTCGGATGGCGTGGATGTGAGAATGGTTGGTATTCCTGGTTACACGTTTGTTCAAAGCCCTAGACCTACAAGAGGAAGAGATGTTGGATTCTATTATAAGGAATCATATTCACGTAAGGTTCTTCCACTAGACATTGTGTGGAATAGTAGTTTGGAATATTCATTTATGAAGTTCAGATTTGGTCGCAGTAAATTTACCATCGGTGATTTTTACAGACCTCCAAATGGTAATATGAATAATTTCATAACGGATTCAGATAATATTTTATCGAATATTTCCATAATTGAAGGAGATTTTATATGTTTCGGTGATTTAAATGAAAATTTGCTGAATTTGAATAGTCTTGCCCTCAATTGCTTCGAGTCTTACGGTTTTTCGCAGCTCCTTAGTGAGCCAACCAGGATATCTTGCTCCTCAAGTATTCTGGTCGACCCAATCTTCATTTCTAATAATGATATAGTTAAGGCAGTGGGGACTCTTTCATTTGATGGTATTTCGGATCATAAGATGGTATATGTCGAGCTGATACTGAGGAGTAGGAAGCCGGCACCTACGTTTGGTCAAGGTTCGATATTTCAAAAATTTTAAATTGGACAGTTTCATTAATGAATTATACAGTCTTCCATGGATGAATGATGTGCTGGAAATTAATTTGGAAGCTACAATAGCAATGTTTAACAACTTCATATCAGAAATCAAAAATCAATTATGAGACAGCGTGAAAAAGCTCTTCAAAAATTCAAGCATATTAGGTTAGAGGTGGATTGGTTGTCGTATAAGAGATTTTGAAATTTAGCAGTCACTACTACCAAAAACGAAAAAGCGGCTTATATTAATTGTGTCTGTGCTGAGAATAATTCTCGTGTGACCTGGAGACCACTGAAGGACCTGAATGTGGGTTCTACAAAAGACCACGCAATTCCATCTAACATCTCTGACACAGAAAATTTAAAAAGTTACTACTTATCTCTACTCAGTAATGTATCAAACGAAATCCCTAGTACAATAAATTTTTATGATAACGCAAGGTTTCATTCTAATACTAGTTTTTCAGTCTCAATGACATCTGTTGAGGAAGTTAATTCCATTCTTAACAGTTTGGGGTCTGATGTGTATGGTATTGACAATATCAGTGCTATTGTGTTGAAATACTGCAGTCCGTTTCGATGAGATAATAGTCAATGTTGCCAATAGCTGTATTGAACAAGAATATTTTCCTGATTCTTGGAAGATTTCTATTGGCCGACCTATTCCTAAATAAGCAGATTGTAAGCATTATGAGGATCTGCGGTTGATAAGTATATTGCATTCCATTTCTAAAATATTCGAACGTGTGTTGTAGGTTCGAATATTTGAATATTTAAAAAAAAAATAATATTTTGGCACAAAGTCAATGGGGCTTTAGGAAGGGGTTCAGCACGGCTGTGGCACTGACAACCTTAATGGACGATATAAGAGAGGCTGATGATAGAGGCTTAGCTAGCCTCTTAGTTGTGCTGGACTATTCGAAGGCATTAGATCATACACTCCTCATTTCGAGATTAAAATATTATGGCTTCGATGAGTCTGTTTGTACTCTTATAGATTCTTACACCCAGGGTAGAACCCAAATAATTTATAATAATGGGAAATACTCATCTGGTATGAGTGTTCAGACAGGTGTACCCCAGGGTTCGATTTTAGGCTCGTTGCTCTTTATAGTGTATACTACAGATATCCTCAATTCGGTTGATTATTGTAGCGTCCAAGCATATGCTGATGACGTCCTGCTTTATAGCAGTTTTAATTCTACTGATGTCAACATTGTCAATGATCGCCTTAACGCTGAACTTGTGAATATATCACGAATCTCTAGACAGCATGCACTTAAACTTAACGCTGAAAAATCAAAACTTATATGTTTTTCATCTAAAATAGTCAGGGACGATCTTAATCGAGAATTCAATGTTCAAATTGGTGATACCAAACTTTCTGTCAGCAGGGTAGCAAAAGTTTTGGGTTTTCATTTGGATAATGATTTGAACTTCAGTGGACATCTGAAAAACTTAATGATGACATCTCACAGCAATCTGAAACTGCTCTATTGCAGTAGACATATAATGAGCCAGGGATTGAGAAAAATGCTATGCGAGACCTTAGTCCTTTCGCATTTCACTTATTGCGATTTTTTGTATTGTTCATGTTTGTGGTAAACGGAAAAAATCGTGTTCGAAAAGTTCAGAACAGCTGTTGTCGTTTGGTTTTTGGGTTGCGAAAGTTCGATCATATATCGCGTGCTATGGTGGATACAGGATGGCTCAACATGGGCTACAGAAGAAAACTTCATCTGGCTAACTTAACCCACCGATTATTGGTATCTACTGATTTATCCCGCTATCTCAGAGATAAGTTCATTCCTGTGGATTCTAGACAAGGCAGAGGTACAAGGTTCGGTGGTTTCTTTTCGATTTCTTATTCCACACGTCATCAGACGGCCATATTCTGCAGGTCGTTCATTTATTGTGCATTATCGCTTTGCAATTCGCTTCCTGAAGAGTTAAGGAAGATGAATATAAATGAATTCAAGTTTAAATATAGATCATATTTGCTAAGCGAACAGTACCTGATGATTGTGTAAGTGGATGATTGTTGTGAGTGAATGAGCACCACTGTACCTGATATTGAGTGTTTTCAGTATGTAGTTTATTTTTCTCGTTTTTTTTTCCTAAGGAACATAATGGAAAACAATTGCAGTTTCATTTGTTTCTGCTGTGTCGTGGTTGAGTAGGAATAGCTGTGCTAGACTGCACCACGATATAGTAGTTTGGTTTAATTAATATACTTATTTATATATATATATATATATATATATATATATATATAAACATAAAATAAACGTTCGATTAAAATGAGCACTAAAAGGCCTCAGGTTCATGATTCCAGAATATCCCAAAATAATGAAAAGTATTTATTCATTTCTAAGCGTACAATCAGATAATATTAATTCAATAGTTAATGTACAATTTAAAAGAATGATAGTTATCACGAAATGCATCGATTGCAGATTCGGCGCATCAACTTTTCTAGTGCCACCGCTCGAAATAATACACAACACGACAATTCGTGTGAAGAATACATTTGTAATCGATTCTGATCTGCTGACTTGGCGAGCGTCATCTCTCCTACAAATACCGTCGTCTTCAGTTCTCGAAAACAGATAAAGAGTTCAAAAGACATGGATCGTTTGGGTCGTATAGGATTCACTCCTACCAGCTAATTCAATCTTTAACTTTTCATTTATAATTAATTTAATTCCTCATTTATGGTTTCATCAAAAATTATAATTAAAACAAATTGTATAAATTACTATGTTTTACCACCAATAAAAATATATATTACACATTTTCTTGCGACTCGAGTTTCGGGAAATGAACTATCCCATCATCAGACAACTGAAGACCTAACAGTGGTACAAAGATATTTAAACAAAAGTGATAAATGTTTTGAATATTTCAATACATTCTAGATAACACCTAATAGTGGTACAGAGGTTTACAAGCGGAACGTGATAAAAAACCGGGTTGAAAAAGAGGGGCCTTCTAACAGATATCGGAATGTCGGCAATCGACAAAAAAGGTTGTTAAACTGATGGTACCCATTTAAATATCTCAAATAATTTTTGGTGTTACATAGCTCCGTACAGTCATTAATTATTTTTACGTTATTTTATTGTACATCTCAAAAATTTGGATTTACATAGCTTCATACAGTCATTTATTATTTTTTAAATTATTTTCATTGTGAACGAATTTGAAAATTTCAATAATCAAGTTTCTTTTCATTTGAATCTACATGTAAAGTTTTTCTTGAGATTTCTTTTGTCGAAAGGAATTACTGTTTTCTAAAAAAGTTGAATTTTTGTTTACTTTTCATTAAATTCATTTTATGTTCGTTGAAAAAGGTTTTAAACAGATGTTACCTTTTGAATATCTCAAATATTTTCGATTTACGTAGCTCCGTACAGTCATTCATTATTTTTACATTATTGTTATTGTGAACTAATTTGAAAATTTCAACAGATTCTAGATAATCGAGTTTCTTCCCTTTTGATTCTACATGTAAAATTTTAAGATTATCTATTGTGGGAAAGGAATGACCGTTTTCTAGACAATGAGTGGCAAAAGTAGAATTTTGTTCATTTTTTTTTAAACTCCTTTTATGTTCGTTGAATCTCGTCTTGAAGGAACGTCCTGTTGGCCCTATATATTTATTACTGCACGTAGAACAAGATAACTCATAAACTCCTGATTTGTGTATGTTTGGAGTAGGGTCCTTTGCGTTAAATAATACCGATGATAATTTGTTTTGCATTTTGAAGGCAATATTGACATCTGATTTTGAAAAACTATTGGCCACTTTTTGACTTATGCTACCGAAGTACGATAGAGAAATTAATTTTTTATTTTCTTCAGTTTTTATGATGGGATAAATTTGGCTCTTAGCTATTTTAGATAGTTTCTGTCGAATTAGATTATCTATTATATTGGGGTTGAAACCGTTGTTCGCGGCTATTGATTTTATAGTTTGGACTTCAGCTTCACGGTCATTTTTTTTGATAAGGTTAATGCGAAGGCTCTGTGGATCATAGATTGATACGCTGATATTTTTTTGTGAAAGGGGTGATTGGAATCAATAGGAATACATATATCAGTGGATGTGTGTTTTCTGGACACGTTGAATTCTAATTTTTTATTTGAGTGTGATATCGAGAGGTCTAAAAATGTGTTCAGAAAACCCAGAATCTATTGAAATATTCAAAATATTCATCACTTTGGTTTAAATACCTCTGTACCACTGTTAGGTCTTCAGTTGTCTGCTGATGGTATAGTTCATTTCCCGAAACTCGAGTCACAAGAAAATATGTAATTTATATTTTTATTGGTGGTAAAACATAGTAATTTCTACAACTTGTTTTAATTATGATCAACTACGAAATAGTAACGGCTGAAACAATTCAGTATTTGAAAATTATAATTAGTTTTTTATATTTATTTTTATAAAGCCAAGCACTTCTTCTCGCTTCATTTAGTAATGTTTTCCCTCTATTTGTTGTGAATTCATAAATATTGAAAAAGATGAATGAAGATTATTCTCATTATTATTATATTACAAATGAAATGTAGCGGTAAACTAACCGTGGTACGATACAGTCAAGAATCTTCAATATTATAAGCAAATTGTACTGCCTAGACAGTTCACTTGCACCTTTTGAGTCTGTTCAATGTTATTGAAGGATCGGATTTAGCGTCAGTTAGAGATAAAGCAATTTTCTCATTTCCTTTGAAACTGATATAGTGTGCTTGACTGGATTTACTATTCTATACGTTGGGAATGTAAACTATAATATCAAGTGTTTTTTTAAGAGTGATAGAATTTTAAATTGAAATAAAACACATTTAAATTAAGATTGAAGCCAAATTTTTCTTTCATTTGAAAGATAATTTTATGACATAATGTTTTGAGAAAAATTTCCGGCATATCTCCACCACGACTAGGAACCACATTCGACCAGAACAATTTTGGACCACTTTTTCGAGTAGTTTAGGCCTTATTTCATCAGTAACACGAGTTATGTTGGCTTCTAAAGCGTTTATTGTTTCTGGTTTATCAGCGTAAATCAATGACTTGATATAACCCTAAAAAAATAATCCAGGGAAGTTATGTCACATGATCGTGAAGGCTAATTAATTGGACCATTTCTCGAAATAATATTATCACCAAATCTTTCTTCAGTAAATCAATTTTTACGGTAGCTGCATGAAGTGTAGCACCATCTTGTTGGAACCAAAACACTTCTGGGTCGATACCATTCAAATTTTGAAACAAATAATCATTGATCATCGATCTGTAACAAGCACCATTCACTGAAACATTAGCTCCAGCATCATTTGTAAAAAACTATGGACCGATGATGCTTCCAGCGTGTAAAGTACACCATACAGTGCATTTTTCAGGATGCAATGGAACCTGCTGAACTTCTTGAGGATTGTTTTCGTTCCATATACGGCAATTTTGCTTGTTTACATAGCCGTTTAACCAGAAATGAGCTTTGTCACTAAACACAATTTTACGATATCCACTTCAAGCTGTTCTAGTTCTTGAACCAGTTGGATCTTGTATGGATGTAGACCAAGATCTTTACGCAAAATTTTCCATGTGGTGGATACACAGAGTTCAACTTGTTGTGAACGTCGACGAATAGACAAATCTGGATCATCATTAACACTTTGACTTACAGCAGCGATATTTTCTTCACACACAGTTCTTTGTCTTGTTGTTGTTGTTGCATCTAGTAGAGAAAATGTCCGAAATCTATCGATAGTTCGACGAATAAGCTGCTCTGATGAACGATTATGCAAACCATAAATTTCACGAAGTGCTCTATAAGTTTGGCGAATAGAACACTGATTTTGAAAATAAATTTTAACAACTTGTAAACGTTGTTGCGGCGTGAGTTTTTCCATGATAATTTATCAATGCCTACTAAACAGAAATGTCAAAACAACATCGCTTCTACCTTCTGTCAAATTACAATTATCCCTATCGAAAATTCTATCACTCTTGAAAAAAGCACCCGATACCTAGAAGTGAAGGAGAAGTACAAATACAGGTTCTCTCCTTCATTCTCTGTATGAAAGAAATTAATGTTATTGGAGGGATATTTGTGGATTCTTGCGGCGTGATTAGAGACCACAGAGAAAGTTTGATATATGTTGGCGTATTCAAAACATGTACCATATGTGGAGTGCATGTCTAATATGAGGTAATCAGTTCTAGATATATAAGAAAAGTGCGGTCTGGATGTCAGGAAGTGGTTAATTATGCATGCTTAAGAGTAAACCGTACTGGTTCTGTGGATGTTATTAATGCATTGATCGGTATGCCTCTATGGGTTTTTGTGACGAAAGAAATATGTTGGAGGTACATACTAAAGAAAGTTTTGGCTCGTGGTGAATTTAATGAAATATATCCAGACTCGGAGAAGCGGATAGATGTGGCAAAAGAAAAGATATAAGATGCAAATACGGTTAGGACAATCACCCACAGTTTCATTCCGAAAGTCTACTTCGTAAGAAAAAATAGATAGTTTTTCTCCCGACCTTTGTTTCAGATATTTCATCACAGGCCACAGTAGTTCCAATAAATTTTTATCAATTAGTGATCTTGTTGAGAGGAAGGCGTGTGTGCCTGGAGAGATTCAGGATCGAAAGCATGTCTCCTATGAATATTTGGAAGAGCCAAGTGTTATATTGGAGACTATACGCAGATGAGTAAAGGATTGGCCTCACATGTCACTCCAAAGAAATTGTTCCAATAGTTTCTCTTACGTTTCAATATCTCATACGTCTACGGTCTCTGTAATCGGAGACATCATACACCACATTTTCACATTCGCTCAACCTATCTCGCTTCCGTGATCTCTGCGTTCAATCGCGAAATTCTAACCTGCATAGTTTATTTCTGAAGGTCAGGTATCTACCAAGCCACCTCATTATGTGGTGGTCCTGGTTCCTTCATTATTAGTTCATTCATGTTCTCAATCCAATCACTCATCCTTTCCTTGTTTTTCTCAGCTTAGTGTATATCGTATTAGTCGAAACTTATACTTCCAGCTTCCTTCATCTCGATATTGCCCTTAGTTTACTCTTTTAACCTTGCATGTAGTCCTCATCGCTTCGGCATACTACTCTGTCAAGAAAGTACCGGAAATTTTCAATTGAAACAACATTTTTACATTTAATCGTCAAAATTTATTGGGTCGCCTTCAAAATAGGCTCCATTTGCTCCAATACATCTATGCCAACGGCACTTCCAATTATCGAAACATTTTTATAGGCGCTTTCCGGGATGGACTTTAGGTCTCGCGCCGAATTTTGTTTTATGGCCTCAATCGACTCAAAACGGGTGCCACGAAGGGGCAATTTTAGGTTTGGGAAAAGGAAAAAGTCGCAGGGAGCCAAATCCGGTGAATACGGTGGTTGCTGAAGCACGTTTGTTGAGTTTTTGGCGAGAAAGTCAGTCACAATCGTAGCTCGGTGAGAAGGCGCGTTATCGTCATGCAAAATCCATGAGTTGTTCGCCCACAAATTTGGCCGCTTCTTACAGATACGCTCACGCAAACGTTTCATAACGCCTAGGTAATACTCCTTGTTTAACGTCTGACTCTCTGGAACGAATTCGTAGTGCACCACGCCACGGATATCGAAGAAAACAATGAGCATCACCTTCATTTTCGAGCGGCTTTGGCGTGGTTTTTTCGGTTTCGGCTCATTTTTTGCCACCCATTCCGATGATTGCTGGCTTGTTTGCATATCGTACTCGTAGACCCAGGTCTCATCACCAGTTATAATGCGTTCCATGAATGTAGAATCGGAATTACAGCGATCTAGCATGTCTGAAGCAACCTGTTCGCGATGACGTTTTTGAAGAAAATTCAGGTCTTTCGGTACGAGTCGTGCGGCCACCTTTCTCATGCCCAAAATATCAATCAAAATCGTACGTACGGACTCATGGGATGTCTTAAGATCATGTGCTATCTCTCTCAAGCTGGTACGACGGTTTTCCAGCACCCTTTCCTTAATTCCGAGAACGAGAACGAGGCAAGTCTTCTACCACTTCACGACCATCCTTGAAGGCTCTGTACCACTGATATGCACGAGTTTTCGATAGATCATTATCACCAAAGGCCTTTTGCAACATTTTCAATGCATCGGCACACGAAAATTCATTTGCAACACAAAACTTTAAACAAATTCTTTGCTCAACGTAATCACCCATAGTAAAAATCTGCACGCACTCTGACATCGACTGACTTAATCAGCTGTTGCAAACACACTAGTTGACAGATCCCGCTCAATCTTGGCATAGTAATTAAGGACAGTGGTACCAACCTAGGAAAAAAAAAATTTACCTGCCTCATTGCCCCGCCAGATTTAAATCGATAATTCCCGGTACTTTCTTGACAGAATGTAAGTCATACAGAGCACAATAATTATAGCAATCATCAAGTTTAGGTCAATATCTGAGGACCACTTAAGGTATAAATTCTAGACATTCATTCAATACGAGAAGTTATTATTTTAGAAATAAACTCCTCCATTATAATGCCTGTTAAATCTGTTCTCAACCTCCTTGCTATGTTATAATGAGGATACTACATTTGCCGTTTGTCCAATACAATCCTGATTATTTCTTATCACATATAACAAATCTTTCATATACCTCAATAATGGTAAGAATGAAGGCAAATATCCCGAAATGCATTCAATTCTAATCTAGACATATACTTCTTAATTATCTGTCAACTTTGAAGTGAGTACGAAGTTTACACCGGTACATTGACAGCAGTGGCAGCCCCGTTTCTCCTAGATACATACATCCATCTTCGTAACACTGAGTGAGCTACTCACCCGATCCTGAAGATTTTCGGTACAGCCACGAGTCACCGAGACCGCAGAAAATAGGAATGTTTTATTGGGACTAGAATTGATTTCGTGCGGTTTTGATAACAGATGTCGCTAGTGGTTTATTATTCCGTTGTTTGGTCTGGCATTACCTTCATTTTGAAGTGCCATTATTAGGCTTTCTTGTGAGTATCTGTCATTTGGCTGAAGTGTAAACAATATAATTTTTGTGTGCTTTGCAAATGTCAACTTTTTTACCGAGTAATTACCTCAAAATGAAGAAAAAGACTGCTGAAAGTCATCGTATTTTAGTGGATTTTATGATGACTATGCTCTAACTGATCGAACGTGTCAGAAGTGTTATGGACGATTTAGAAGTGGCAATTTTGATATTGAAGACCACTAACGACCACGAGTGCCACCAGAGTTTGAGGAAGATGAATTAGAGGCAAGACACAATGAAGGTCCATCACAAATTCAAGAGCTATTTTACCATCTATTTGCTCGTTTGGAAGTAATGGGAATGATCCGAAAGGTAGAAAATTGAGTGTTTCATGAACTGAAGCCAAGAGATGTCGAACGCCGTTTTTTCACGTATAAACAACTGTATCAATTGCAAAAAAGAAAGAGGTCAAGCAACATATGGATTCCTCATCATCAATTGTCAAGTCGAATATTCATGCTGTGGGACCAGTTGAGTTTGTTGTATAATGAGCTGTTATAATGGAACGAAAGAATTACAGGGAAGGTCTACCGATGACAATTGATGCGTTTGAGCCAAGCATTGCGAGCAAAACGGCTGCAATACGCCGACAGATACGACAAAGTTATTGACAATGCACGGTCATATAATGCGTCGCCCAATAAAATGTACATGGAAACGTTCAAATGGGAAGCCTTATCCCACCCATCGTACAGCTCAGACATTGCTCCTTCCGGTTACAAGCTGTTTCGATCGATGCAACATGGCCTGGCTGACCAGCACATCTCCAATTATAATGAAATCAAAAAATGGATCGATGTAGCCGACCAATTTTCGCGAAGGAATCCGTCAATCATCAGAAAAAAGGGAAAAAGAAGTGGCTAGCGACAGACACTAATGTGAACTTTTAATGTATAAACAATTTTTCACAACAAAGCTTCAATTTTCGACAAAACACCGCACGAATTTATTTATACTTCCAATAATATGATATGATAAAGAAGATATTTGATTGATGGACCGTTGCTTTTCAAAATATCAATAATGGCGACGATTCGTGATTGGGTAGTGTTTGGAACATATTTTATTGTCTGGCACCGAATTTCAAATTTATATTCTAGGAAAAGTTGAAATATTTTTAACGCAAATTCTGCGTGGATCACCCTGTACCAGTGAGCACTGAAGATCAGAGAGGAATGGACGGAATATCGAGGGTCGAGTTCGTTCAATCAACTAATTAGTCGTTTGAGCTCCTATCATAAACCCAAGATTAATCACCGAATCTGTGATAATTTACTGGATCATTATTGTTACCTTCACTCGCACCCGCTACACGGTACAGCTTGAACTTACAATACTCATTAATCAACCGGATATATGATCAGAAAGGATCACGCTATCGGTTACACCTCTGAGTGGAAAATAATTAAAAGGGATAGTTCCGTGCGGCATGTTTTTTCCATTGACGGTTATTCATTTCATTGAATGGTCCAAAATTAATCGGGATATTATTTGGAATTAGTCAGCTTATTGTCATTCAGGATTTTCCTACAGAGGCTATATTGATGAAACTCCTGCTTTTTTGAGGTTGAGCACCCAAACCTGAGAATAAATAGAAATCGACATATACAGTGTGGAAACCACTTATGGAATAAAATTATTTGTGTACTTATGTTAAAAAATTATAGAAAACACTCGGTGACGTCAACTTCGAAATTCTATGGTGCATTTTTTAAGCATGAATTTAAATATAAGGGGGTGATTCAAACATGTCCAGTACAGCCGTCCTCTTTATTCTAAATGGAACACTCTGTATATTTTTATATTTATCTGAAGCTCCCTAACAACCTGATTTCCACTGAAACATGGTCTGTTATGTATGATACTGGGTGAAATGACGCAACTAATAATTTATCACGCCTTAAATAATGGTATTTTTTAAATAACCTAAATACAGACTTATGGAATTTCTGAACGAACTATCAATTAAGTTGCGCTCATGGATCTTGGTTTTATTAACATTTTTTTGTCATGAATACTTAAAAAACTGCAAATAATCCGGATTGTTATCAGTTCGATATTGCGGTGTTGAGATTCACATTGAAATCGTTAATTTCTAATTCAAAATGTATTTCTTGTGAAAGCTATAAAGAAATATTCAATTAAGACTCACCCAATTGAGATATTAATGAAAATCTGTCACAAAAATAAAAACAAAAGTCAAGTTGAAGTGGCAAACTTATTTAATCAGAGGTATCCTCAGGTTCACTGTGTCTAAAATCAATGCACAATTCAGAGAACTTGGACATCTCAAACCAGTAGAAAGAAAACGTTTAATTCGTTGAATATACTGTGAAATTGTATAGTTTGTTAGGTGTACATGTCCAATTTCTCGTGAAAATAATGTGAGTCATACAACTGTCATAAGGTGACACATAAGGTGTCACAAAGTAAATTTCCATCCATAAAAATGAAGGAGCTAAAAGGAGACGATCCAGATCGTTTAATGCATTTCTGCGAAATAATGAATAAACTGAAAAGAAATGAAATATCTGTAGGTACAATCCTTTTTTCCAATAAATTAACATTCACAGTGAACGGGGAGGTGAACCGACAAAATTGTTTATATGGGTCGGCGGGGAATTCTCATTGGATGCGTGAGACACATTTGCAGTAACCTCAAAAGGTGAACAATTCGTTTTATTTGAAACGAAGTTGTCCTGCGTTAGTCAACATATTTCCCCATGCAATAGATCCAAGCCTACCGAATGAAAATGTCTGGTTCCAACAGGATGAAGCCCCACCCCCATATGCTTCAACGGTCAGAACTTACCTGGACGCAATCTTTCCCAATAAATGGACTAAAAGGTACTATTGAGTGCCCAGCTACCAAATATCTCCAGGAAGTCGTTGACAAACTGGAAGAATGGTGCTGCAAATGGCTTATCAAAGTCAACCCGCGTTGCTCATGGCACGCAGAACAGCACCACCGTCAGGACACGTCGAAATGTTCGGCGAAAATATCCCCTGGGAGTCGCAAGTCAAATACTTAGGTGTCATTCTTGACAAACGACTCTCATTCAATCAGCACCTGGACCACGTCGTCCGAAAGGGAAAAATGGTGCTATCAAAACTATCTCCGCTGCTTTGCCGTCGCAGCAGAATGTCCATCCCCAATAAACTGACCCTCTATAAAACCATAATCCGACCCACAGTAACTTACGCTTCCGCATGCTGGATCCACGGACCCTCTGCGTCGAAGCTCCAACAGTTACAAATTTTCCAGAATAAAATACTCAGGACCATATTCAACGTACCCTGGTGTGTTCGCAATTCCCAACTCCACCGCGAGGCAAACTTACCACCGTTAAAAAAATTTCTCCATGAAACCGCTCTGAAAACACTCGCTAAAGCAGCGGGCCATACCAATCCGCTAGTCAGACAAGCCGTCGACTATGGTAACTCATCGTCCAGATACAGGCGCCCCAAGCTTGTACTCCAACTCAACCCCAATGACAATCACTAAATCAGTGTTTCTCCTAAATCAGCACCTAGTGCAAATACTCCCAAGGAAAGCCCGATAAACAACCAATCGATGGAAGGTTGACACACCTTTCACAGCCCCAAGGTAGACGTCCAAGCCATCATCATTGCCACTCTCATATCCCGATAGAGTTAAAGGAGTCTATGACTCGTATAGCTCGAAACAGGACTTTTAGCTGGTAGACTCCCTCTTTTTGCTGAGCTTTTGCGAACCTCAAAGAAAGGAAAAGCGGAATATTTCTACTTAAACTTCAAACAAAGTTAGGAACAAGTTTTAAGGAGACCGTGTTATTGCCAAGAAGGTGGAGAACATTTTGAGCATTCATTTTAATGTTTTTAAATCAATTACAGTATGTTATTTAAGTTTTCAGTGCCCTGGAACTAATTATAAATACTTTCGAAATTTCATCCGATATTATTTATAATAGATCATACATGATATAAATCATTGTAATCAGGTTATTAAGGAGGTTAAAATAATATATAAATATACAGCGTGTTCCATTCAAAACAAAAAGGACTGACTATTCTGGACTTCTGGAATCACCCTGTATATTCAAATTTATGTTTGAAAAAAGCACTATTGAATTTGAAGGTTGTGTAAGTGTTTTTTATATTTTTCTAAACTAAGGATACAAATAATTTTATTCCATAAATGATTTCCACACTGTATATTGTGCATCATTTGACTAAAGTGTACGTTGGATTTCTATCAAAAGCCAAGACGATACAAAATTCAATCGTGAGGAATATCGTTGCTATGAATAAGGCGTTGCGGGATCATTCATTCAGGGGAGCAATTTTTTTATTGTTCCTGTAATATTGAATATTCGCAATTCTCGAACAGGCAATATTATTGTCGGTATTTTGGCTTGCATTCCTATATAACCCAAGTTTTTCAAATATAACTTGGAAGAAAGGGAGGAGGCAACCTTAGCCATCTAATGCACTTTGAGATGGAAGGCGTGACAAAGTATATTGAATGTTACGAGATTTTTGTTTCATTTTGCATAGCTATATGCGGAAAATAATAGGTTGGAGAAAAATCCAATATTTTGGTGTGAATTTAACAAGTTTTGGATTGTCCGTTTTGTGTCAAATATGCACCGTTTTGTTCTATAATTTATTGTCATTTTACAGATAGCTTCATAATGCCTCTTTCATAGCAGTCTTGGTCCTTATCTCCTTAATCTCTAGTGATCTATTTTCAAAATCTTCTCTTGATGCTAATTTCTTGACCCTCTGGAAGTTTCATGATTTGAGAAAAAGGTGATTATCGCTTGGTGCTAGGTCCGTACTATATGGTGGATGTGTTAAAACATCCCAACCAAGCTCCTGGAGTTTCTGGCGAAGCACTACAGACGTGTGGCCTGAAGTTATCTAGAGATACGAATTTAGTGTTTGGCCATGTGAAAGCAACTAATGATGAATGATTCCTTTCCAGTCCCATCAAATGCACAGAAGTACCTTTCTCACTGTTAGTCCTGGTTTGGCCACCGTTTGAGCTGCTTCTCCGCGTTTCGACCACTATTGTTTTTGTACAGTATTGTTGTATGTGACCCATTTCTCATCTCTAGTCACCATCCGTTTAAGAAATGGTCAGATTTCATTCCCATTGTCCAAGGTTTCACAGATGGAAATTCTATCCATTATGTTTTTTGGTGTTAATTGGTGTGGAACTCAAACATCGAGCTTTGTTTTGAATTCAGCTTTACGCAAATGGTTTAAAACTCTTTTATGGTCAATATTCATCTTCTGGGAGATGCTAAGTCTACGCACATGCCGGTCAACTTAGATTATTTCTGTGGTTTTATCGACATTTTCGACGGCACGCCTGCCTGTGCGAAGTGCATCTTTAACATCAAAAATATCTGAACGGAATCGACGAAACCAAAATTGCACGTACGTTACAATATCAGGAAGATAAACACTATTCACAATTTCAGCCGCCTGTCTTGCATTTTTAGCTTTGTGTAATGTCACCTTGACATAAATCTGAAATCGATGGATCGATTATTTACGATATTTTGGTCACTACAGCCATCTATCGACATAATAATGGATTTTTTTCTGAAACTATTATTAAGTAGTATAGAGCAAATACAAAAGATGGCTAGTAGATCCTTCGAGGTGTTTCGAAGTGAAAGCAGGTTTAATATCTATTCTGTCCTAGTCTTAAATATTTTACTCTGGGTCAGAAAATAAACCGCGAGCTTTTCATATCTGGTTTGTACCAGATTGTCATGTGGGCATCATTCTGTTCTGGATTGAAAAACTCTTCCAGCTGAATTTTATTTTCAGCATTGAACAGTTTAAACATGCAAACGCTCTGGCTATACGGGATAGGAGTGTAAAAAGATTTACACTCAGAGATTGTCACAAGCTTCTGTGAAAAACGTTTGTTATTAAAAGAATAAAGTGATAGAGAAAAATAAAACATGAATACTTCCGCAATGAGGGATGCCAGACGTGATTTTGATTTTTAAGTAGTGTTTTTCGTCGAAAAGCATTTTAATTGTTTCAAATTAAAATTAAAATTATGCTCACTGCCAAAGAGCACACTAAACAAATTCTTCTGCTTTTTTGTGTGGGCCATTCAGTTGCGAGTTACAGGATGTTTGAAATGAAAATCAATAAAGAGAAAATTTTGTACATTTTACAGTTTTTTTTTGATAAATACAAAAATGCAAGCCAGGCGGCTGAAACTGTGAATGGTGTTCATGGTCCAGATACTGTAATAGCTAATTACGTGCAATTTTGGTTTCGTTGATTCTGTTTCGGGTATTTTTGATGTTGAAGATCCACTTAGCGTAGGCAGTCCCGTCCTCGAAAACATCGATCAACTCACAGAAATAATTGAAGTTAATCGACATGTTAGTAGTCGTTGCATCGCCCAGGAACTGAAAATGTATTAAAAAATAATTGATTTGAAGATATAGTAATTGATTTCGATAAAAATTAGGAATTTTAATAGTCCTACATCAAATAATGTAAAAACGGCGAACTATGGAAATTTGAAGCATGCAAATGAAATTGATCGTGTTACATTGGAAAAAATAATATTCGAGAAAATTCGTATTAAACGAGCATTTATTAATATAGATGGTAAAATTGCAAAGATCACATGTGAGACACTGGATTCAGATGATGAAGAATTATATAACGATTATTTTAAAAGTATAAATAAAAATAAGAGAATTTTAATGAGTAAACAAAACCAAATTAAAATAATTGTGAATGAATTCAAAAATAAGTATATTGAGAGAATCCATGAATTGTCTGAGAATCTGAAGCGACTTCAGATAATACCAGCATTGCATGAGATTAAGCAAATACATCTGATTATTTTCTGATTGAGAGATATTAAAAATAAAATAGAAAGGTCTTTTACTTGATAGAAGAAATATAACAAAATTTGAATATTAAAACAAATTGAAATATGTTTATCTTCTACAATTTTAATTTCAAAAAAATTTTATTCAAAAAACTTTTAGAAATAAATTTATGTCTAACAAGCACCGCTTACATTTAATAGACGTATATAATCAAAACTCAATATATAATGTCAAATGGAATAAATAACCCAACAGATATACGAAAGTAATTATTTATTAATTTTAATTACTTTCGTATACATTATATTTAGGCAGATTCAGGTAAGAAGAATGATAAGAAGAATTACAAGTCGGCCCATTTAAATGGAGTGGTCAACAAATGTTAATTAGTTAAAACAAATTGTAGAAATAACTATGTTTTACTACCAATAAAAAGATATATTACACATTTTCTTGTGACACGAGTTTCGGGAAATGAACTATCCCATCATCAGATAACTGAAGACCTATTAGTGTGACAGCGGTATTTAAACGAAAATGATAAAACCTATAGTAAAAAAAGGGAGGGAGGGGCCTTCTAACAGATATCAGAATGTCTGCAACCGACAAAGAAGGTGGTTAAAACAGATGCTACTTATTGAAATATCTCAAATATTTCTGGGGGTTACATAGCTCCGTACGGTCATCCATTATTTTCACGTTATTTTCATTGTATATCTCAAATATTTGGGATTTACATAGCTCCGTACAGTCAGTCATTCATTATTTTTATTGTGAACAAATTGTGAATATTTCAATAGATTCTAGGTAACACCTAATAGTGGTCTAATAGGAGCCTTCTAACAGATATCGGAATGTCGGCAATCGACAAAGAAGGTTGTTAAACAAGTGGTACCCATTTAAATATCTCAAATAATTTTTGGGGTTACATAGCTCCGTACAGTCATTCATTATTTTCACATTATTTTGTTGTATATCTCAAATTTATTTTGGATTTACATAGCTCCGTACAGTGATCCATTATTTTGTACATTATTTTTATTGTGAACGAATTTGAAACTTTCAATAATAAAGTTTCTTTTTTTTTGAATCTACATGTAAAATTTTCTTAAAATTTTCTTGTGTCGAAAGGAATTACTGTTTTCTAAAGAATGAGTGGTAAAAGTTGAATTTTTGTTTAGTTTTCATTAAATTCATTCTATGTTCGTTGAAAAAGGTTTAAAACAGATGTTACTTTTTAAATATCTCAAATATTTTTGATTTACATAGCTCCGTACGGTCATTCACTATTTTTACATTATTGTTATTGTGAACTAATTTGAAAATTTCAATAGATTCTAAATAATCGAGTTTCTTTCCCTTTGATTCTACATGTCAAATTTTAAGACTATTCATAATGGGAAAGAATTGAACGTTTTCTAGACAATGAGTGGCAAAAGTAGAATTTATTTTATTTTTCATGAAACTCATTTTATGTTCGTTGAACCTCGTCTTGAAGGAACGTCCTGTTTATCCTATATATTTATTACTGTGGAACAAGATAACTCCTAAACTCCTGATTTTTGTATGTTTGGAGTAGGGTCCTTTGCGTTAAATAATACCCATGATAATTTGTGTTGCGTTTCGAAGGCAATATTGACATCTGATTTTGGAAAACTATTGGCCACTTTTCGACTTATTTTACCAAAGTACGATAGAGAAATGAATTTTTTATTTTCTTCGGTTTTTATGATGGGATAAATTTGGCTCATAGCTATTTTAGATAGTTTCTGTCGTAACCTCCAGAAATATTTGAGATATTTCAATAAGTACCATCTGTTTTAACAACCTTCTTTGTCGATTGTAGACATTCTGATATCTATTAGAAGGCCCCTTGCCACCTTTTTTTTACTCTAGGTTTCATCATTTTTGTTTAAATACCTCTGTACCACTGTTAGGTCTTCAGTTGTCTGATGATGGAAAGTTCATTTCCCGAAACTCGAGTCACGAGAAAAAGTGTAATATATCTTTTTATTGGTGGTAGAACAAAGTAATTTCTATAATTTGTTTTAATTTTGATCAACTACCAAATAGTAACGGCTGAAATAATTCAGTATCTGAACATATGTTAATTATATATATATATATATATATATATATATATATATATATATAGAATATTTCAGATTTACATAGATCCGTATGGTGATTATTTATATTCATATGGTTGTACTGATGAACTAACTTGAAAATTTTAACATATTTCATATAACTGAAATCTAAGATTCTACGTGTAAAAGTTTAAGATTGGCTTTCGCAAAAAAGAGGTGGTCATTTTTCATGCAGTGTGTTGCTAATGCTGAAGTTTTGTTTGTTTCTGTTTATGTTTCGAATTGTTACAGACTTATGTTACACTGTCTCATTTTGTAGAACTTTTTATTACCATAACTCATACTCCTTATTAATGGTATTTGGTACATACATAATACAGTTCATTCGTCACTAGGGTATGACCCTAGTGTATGTCCGTGCAATAGATGACGTTAATGTATGATAAATATATTAGCTGTTATTCTCCTACAATTTTAATTTCAAAAAAAGATTTGAAAAATTGATCTCAATATAAAATATCAAATGGAATAAATAACCAAACAAATATAAATTTTCAACTAAAATTAAAGAATAATTATTTGAAGGAGACAAAATTTGGTTTCTGATCTTACAATTATGAAAACTAATTCTTCTCCAAAAATATTATACAAAACATAATTTTAAGGTGTAGCGAACAACTTATTCCCTCCTCGTCCAGGAACCTGCCTTGCTGTGTCGCAGCTTGACCCGCGTACCAATAGAGGACCCGACTAGTCTAGAGATTCATGACTAACCGTCCTCGCCGAGTTCAAATAGAGCAAGGCACAGCGTTTGACGACCACCTTTACAAGCGGAACACATGGTCACTGGCGTCACAGGCAGAGCTACGCATCACGCCTGTCTGATGAGTTTTAGATGCGCAGGTTTGGAAACAAAACACCGTCTCCCGAATCAAGAGATGGAAGCTCCCTCACAACACCGCATTATCCTACCAGAGCTTCATTGGTGACCCCGACGTAATTGGGGGGGGGTTGCTTTAAGAGCGAACCAACCCATTCATTTGGTGGCCCTAATTGCCCCCTATCCTTCATTCAGAGACAGCCTTTACCTTCGTTCCACAGACCCGCTGGAGATGGCACCGCGACCAGCCCAGCGGCAGACTGTCTCCTTGTCTGATCCCAACGCCCTATTCCGTGACCTTTATCGACGCTCATTGGACGGGGAATGTGTAGCGAACAACTTATTCACTCCTCGTCCACAAACCTGCCCTGCTCTGTCGCATCTTGACCAGCGTACCAATAGAGGACCGACCAGTCTAAAGATTCATGGCTAACCTTCCCTACCGAGTTCAAAAAGAGCAAGGCATACAGCGTTTGACGACCACCGTTCCAAGCGGAACACATGGTCACCGGCGTAACAGCCAGAGCTGCGCATCACGCTTGTATGATGAGTTTCAGATGCGCAGACTTCGAACGAAACGCCGTCTCCCGAATTAAGAGGTGGAAGCTCCCTCGCAACACAGTATTTCCCTATAAAGCTTCGAAGGAATTCTTAGAAAATATAATGTATTTGAAATATTTAATATATTTAAATAATAAACGTCAAAAACCTTTCAAAACATGTATTATACCTTCAAAAAACAATTAGAATTCCGATAAGTTCTTCATCGGTCCAACTTCACATTTGAAAAATAAATTCAAGCAACAACAAATATAACTTGCCTAAAGATTTCTTGTTATCCTTGTTTGAATACCAACTTTGAAATCCAAGATATTTTATGTTTGTCTGATAAATCCCAGAAAGCTGTAAGGTATCATATGGTTAACTTTAAAACACCTGATATCCCATAATGAGTTTTATTGAAACCTAGTTTGAATAATTATATATTATATATCAAATAAAATAATAAGAAGAGGTTTTTTACTTGATAGAAAAAATATTAAAAAATTTTAATATCAAAACAGATTTACTCTGTTAGTCCCCTACAATTTAAATACAATTTTTTTTTTATTTTTAGGATTTAATTTATGTCTTATAAGCACAGCTTGTTTTTAATAGACGTATACAATCACTAATCAATATAAAATATCAAATGGAATAAATAACATAACAAATATAAATTGTCAACTAAATTAAAACAAATCGTAGAAATTACTATGTTTTACTACCATTACAATATATTACACATTTTCTGGAGTTTCGGGAAATGAACTATCCCATCATCAGACAACTGAAAACCTAACAGTGGTACAGAGGTATTTAAACGAAAGTGATAAATATTTTGAATATTTCAATAGATTCTAGATAACACCTAATAGTGGTATAGAGGTTTACAAGCAGATCATGATAGAAAACCGGGTTAAAAAAGAGGGACCTTCTGACAAATACCGGAATGTCGGGAATGGACGAAGAAGGTTGTTAAACTATATTGAATTATGTTACCCCAAAAATTATTTGAGATATTCAAATGTGTACCATCTTTTTAACAACCTTCTTTGTCGATTGCTGATATTCCGAAATCTGTTAGAAGGCCCCTCTTTTTTAACCCGGTTTTTTATCACGTTCCGCTTGTAAACCTCTGTACCACTAATAGGTATTATCTAGAATCTATTGAAAAACTCAAAATATTTATCACTTCGGTTTGAATACTCTGTATCACTGTTAGGTCTTCGGTTGTCTGATGATGGGATAGTTCATTTCCCGAAACTCGAGTCACAAGAAAATGTGTAATATATATTTTTATTGGTAGTAAAACATAGTAATTTCTACAACTTGTTTCAATTATGATCAACTACCAAATAGTAACGGCTGAAAAAATTCAGTATTTGTCAACTAAAATTAAAATATGAATATTAGAGGGAGACAAAATTTTGTTTCTGATATAACAATTATGAAAACTAATTCCTTTTCAAAAATACAGAACATAATTTCAAGGAATCCTCAGAAAATATAATTTATTTAAAATATTTAATATATTCAAATAATTTGCTTCG
This sequence comes from Megalocaria dilatata, assembly GCA_034642435.1. Taxonomy (NCBI): domain Eukaryota; kingdom Metazoa; phylum Arthropoda; class Insecta; order Coleoptera; family Coccinellidae; genus Megalocaria; species Megalocaria dilatata. Next base: position 97,559,374 of record CM067854.1, on the reverse strand, counting down.
AAAAGCTCTCAAAACATGTATTATATCTTCAAAAATATATAATATCTATATAGAATAAAATAATAAAGGAGGTATTTTACTTGATAGAAGAAAGATTACAAAATTTGAATATCAAAACAGATTTAATCTGTATCCTACAATTTTAATTTCAAAAAATTGTAGTATTAAATTAATGTCTTATAAGCACAGCTTATATTTAATAATTTTGTAATATTTCTTCTGTCAAGTAAAAAACCTCTTCATATTATTTTATTTTATATATGATTATACTAGGTTTGAATAAAACTCATTGTGGGATATCAGGTGGTTTAAAGAAAACCATACAGCTTTCTGTGATTTTTGTGACGAACGTAGAATATAAAATAGAAAGGCCTTTTACTTGATAGGAGAAATATAACAAAATTTGAATATTAAAACAAATTGATATATGTTTATCTTCTACAATTTTAATTTAAAAAAATTTTTTTTTATTCAAAAAACTTTTAGAATTAAATTAATGTCTAAAACAAGCACCGCTTACATTCAATAGACGTATATAATCTAAACTCAATATACAATGTCAAATGGAATAAATAAACCAAAAGATATACCAAAGTCATTAAAATTAATAAATAAATATTTAAAGGAGACAAAATTTGTTTCTGATCTTGCCTTCAGAACGCCATTTGCATCTTAAAAACATGAACACACTTAAAGGACCTCTCAAAGAATATAATTTATTTGAAATATTTAATATATTTAAATATTCGAATAAATATATTAAATATTTCAAATAAATTATATTATTTGAGAGGTCCTTTAAGTGTGTTCATGTTTTTAAGATGCAAATGGCGTTCTGAAGGCAAGACCAGAAACAAATTTTGACTCCTTCAAATATTTATTTATTAATTTTAATGACTTTCGTATATCTTTTGGTTTATTTATTCCATTTGACATTGTATATTGAGTTTAGATTATATACGTCTATTAAATGTAAGCGGTGCTTGTTTTAGACATTAATTTAATTCTAAAAGTTTTTTGAATAAAAAAAAAATTTTTTTAAATTAAAATTGTAGAAGATGAACATATATCAATTTGTTTAAGTATTCAAATTTTGAACGTAGAATATCTTGGATTTCGAAGTTGGTGTTCAAACGAGGATAACAAGAAATCTGTATGTAAGTTGTACTTGGTGATTGAATTTATTCTCAAATGTGAAGTTGGACCGATGAAGACCTTATCGGAATTTTAATTAGATACTGAATTATTTCAGCCGTTACTATTTGGTAGTTGATCATAATTAAAACAAATTGTAGAAATTACTATGTTTTACTACCAAAAAAATATATATTACACATTTTCTTGTGGCTCGTCTGATGATGGGATAGTTCATTTCCCGAAACTCGAGTCACAAGAAAATGTGTAAAATATATTTCCACCGTTGATGTTGAGACTATGTGGGATCGTTTCGTGGAGGTGATGAGGAGCCTAATTAATGAATGCTCGTCATTGAGAAATATCATCACGGTGGCTTCGAAAGCTTGGATCGACCATGGCATCCTCAAAATGATCAGACACAAAAAGTCGATATGGCAGCGCTATATTCGGCGAAGACAACAACGAGACTACGACGCCCATCGCACATACTCAAATATTCTCGCCAATACTATTTCTGCTGCCAAGAGGGAGTTTGAGTCGAGATTGCTTCAGTCCAAAGATCGCAAATGTTTTTTCAAGTACGTTAGATCGTCGCTAAATTCTAAAGTTGATACGCCACTGGTTTCTGACTCTAACAACCAGCCTTGCGGAAACCCTGAAGCGTCTGCTAATATTTTGGCAGACACTTTCGCTGCAGATTTCACCGTCAAGACTGGTTTACCTCCCCAAATGCGCATAAATCGCGTCAACTCTGACTTAAGAAGTATAACTTTTTCCCCTGCCATTGTGGAAAAGCATCTCTCAGCTCTCGACGCACATTCTGCATATATATTTTTTTTTGGTTGTAAAACATAGTAATTTCTGGAATTTTAATTATTTCTTGTAGATATAATACATGTTTTGAGAGATTTTTGAAGTAACTTATTTATGCATATTTATTATTCCAAATAAATTATATTTTCTGAGAAGTCCTTGAAATTATATTCTGTATTTTTGAAAAGGAATTAGTTTTCATAATTGTAAGATCAGAAACAAAATTTCGTCTGCTTCAAATATTTAAGTTTTAATTTTAGTTGACAATTTATATCTGTTGATTATTTATTCCATTTGATATTTTAAATTGAGTTTTGATTTTATACGTCTACTAAATATAAGCTGTGCTTATAAGACATTAAATTAATTTCAAAAAAATTTTTGAAATTAAAATTGTAGGAGGCTAACAGATTAAATCTACAGAGGCTAGACTAAACGCGTTGAGTGGTCTCTAAAGCAGAGGCAATATCGACTTGACGCATTCTTCCATTAATCATTTCTCAACATATTGTTTTGGGCTGAGTGGCGTCTTGACATATCCCGAATGAAGTTCTGCAAACACTTTTATTGCACAACAGCTGATGTCCATTAATTGGAAATAAGATATTTAAATCTCTGCTTAAATCTGTTTAGAATGCAAACTGTTAATTCCTGAGTATTGTTAATATCAGTAATTCCTGTGTATGGATTAATCAATAAGCTCGTGAAAATTGGAGTTCTCATAGTTTCAAACAAGTTAATGGAGGAAAGTAATTCTGTAGAAATTGTGTAAAATTTCATTCGAAAAATTTCTTCGAAATTTTTAAAAATGAAATCCAAATGTCCTAGAATATTTTCTTCTCAAATTATCCATATAGAAGTATTAAATATCAGACAGCACTTCAAAAACATAAAAAATTTCCGAGGAAATATGGAATATTTACTGAAATGACTTATCAAACTTCAACCGATACAGCTGTTTTAAATGAACCATATGAATAACAAATTCTATTCCAAAAAATGCTCCATATCAATTTGAAAAAGTCCTTTCAAAGAGTAAAGAACATTCTCTAGAAAACGTTGGAAACTCCTCATCATTGAGGCGTTTTTGGATGATGAAAAAAGACATTGATTATATGGAGAATGTTTTGGCAAAACTCTGCTAAATGAATAATTCTGCCGATAATCATTTTTCAAATATGATAAATAAGGAGAATGAGCTATGGTAACAGAAAGTTCTTCAAATCGAGACATTACAACATATATCTGTATAACAGTTCAAAATTCAAAGGAACTCGAATAGGTTTTGCTAATCACTGGGACATAAGCAGCAGACTTGCAGATGGTTCGAAGCTTATTAGCTTCAATTATCAGTACGCTGTAATATCCAACGGATACAAGTCAGTCACGTACCTGTATTCGCCCTGCATAGGAACACCAAAGTTCTATCAAACACCAGCGCCACCTAGTGCACGCAAATATACATACCCTTATGAACTAATTCAAGCAAAGAACTGTATTACAGATTTTGTACAAACAAAGAAAACCTTTCTCAGGCTGACATTATATCCAATTTTACCATGATGCCCATATTGTGGGAAAAAATCGGGATTATAATTCTTTGCTTGAAATAGCTCGCTAGGGTTTGTCTTGTATGTATATTTGCTTGCACTAGGTGGCGCAGGTATTTGCTAAAAATTTTGATGTTGCTTTCTAGGGCGAATATGTGCTTGACTTGTATACTTTGGCAATTACAGTGCAGTGATGAATGAAGCCAATAAGCTTTGAAACAAAAGCGTGTCTGCTGCTGATGTTCCAGCGATTAGCAAAACCTATTCGGGCCTATTTGAGCTTTGAACTATTATACAGATGAATGTTGCACTGTCCCAATTTGAAGAACTTTCGGTTACCACAGCTTACACTTCTTATCAATCTTATTTGGAAAACTTTGCTAGGTGATTTTGGTCAATATTTCATTTTTTCTTGAGTTTCTCTCTTGTTTTTTTGGTCTTGTATGATCTTTGATGATTCTGTGTATCTGCTCAAAGTGAAAGAATGTTTCTAAGACTTGCTCATTCTTTAAAATTCCTCAGATTAAATTTTATAGAGGTTTTCACCAAATTTTTCAGCCTTAAATTCAAAACATTGATTAAAATCCTCTTCCAAGTAATAAACCCTTTCAATTAGATTCAAGTGAGGTTAGATATAACGCCTGAAATAGAAAGCTTCATATTTTTCTCTCGAAAGAAAGTAACATTTTCCTGTGGTCAAAAATCAACAAGAAATTATCAACCTATAATAGGAATTTTCTTCAAAGAAAAGACTAACAATATCTCATCTTTAACTGTTTCAATAGTCGAAAGTCGAAGTATCGAAAATTACGTCGGGCGAATATTTTTTTCTGAATTCCCTTTCTGAGGAGAGACCATTTTTCTTCTCAGATTATCGCGTGACTTGTGACACTCCAGAAAAGTTTGAGTATTGTTTGACTTTCGAGTTTACAGATGTGCCTTTTTAAATTGGTTTCCCAAGTTCTATACTCCGTTGTTATGAGTTCCGTAAGAAATCGGGCGTGATGTTTGTTTCACTCATCAAAGTTAAAAATTGTTCCTGCGTGAAAGACCGTTGTTTGCATATACGAAAATACGGAGTAATCCCAAGAGTTCTACAATTTTCATGAACGTATCGCAAAAGTTTCAAATATACTCAATTGAGCCACTGGCCAATAAACACCTGATGGAATATTTCGTCCGGAAAGAAATATTCCTAGGAAAAGTATATTCTGTGAAATAATCTTTGTTCAGCAATATCACAAAAATCAATTATAGGGTTAAAATAATAAGAAGAGGTTTTTTACTTGATAAAAGGAATATTACAACATTTGAATGTCAAACCAGATTTAATCTGTTACTCTTCTATAATTTTAATTTAAAAAAAAATTACGTATGACGTATTAAATCAACACTCAATATACAATATCAAATGGAATAAATAACCCAACAAATATCAAGTGGTTTAAAGAAAACAATATAATAACTTACAGCTTTCTGTGATTTTTGTGATGAACATAGAATATCTTTGATTCTAAAATTTTATGTTTTCAAATCAAGAATATCAGTTTTGTCAGGTGAGTTATATTTGTTGTTGATTATTTTATTTTTTAAATATGAAGTAGGACCGATGAAGACCTTAAAAGAATTCTAATTGTTTTTTGAAGATATAATATGGTTTATGAGATTTTTGAAGTAACTTATTTGAATATATTAAATATTTCAAATAAATTATATTTTCTGAGAAGTCCTTGAATTATGTTTTGTATTTTTGAAAAGGAATTGTTTTTCATAATTGTAAGATTAGAAACAAAATTTTGTGTCCTTCAAATATTTATTTATTTATTTTATTGACAATTCATATTAGTTGGGTTATTTATTCCATTTGATATTGTATATTGAGTTTTGATTTTATGCGTCTACTAAATATAAGATGTGCTTATAAGACATTAATTTAATTTCAAACATTTTTCAATAAAATGTTTTTGAAATTGAAATTATAGGAGACCAACAGATTAAATCTGTTCTGATATTTAAATCATTGGGTTGTTCGGAAAGTACTTTCGTTTTTTTTAGGAAAATGAAGAACAATTTTCGTATAATGAATAACTATAGTTATACAGGGTCTTGTGATAGTGTGTTCTTCTTTCATAGCTGCCGAAACACACATTTTGAAAATTTCGTTCGAAAACAGAATTGTTGCATTTCTATTTCTACTTCTCAAGAAATTATTTTCCAATATGAAGGCTGATCTCAACAAAAGATATTCAACAAACGGGTGTTTTTTTTAATGCAGTGTCCTGTAGATTTCCATTAATTTTCAATAATATTTACCATCTCTATTAAAACTCAAAATCTTAGAAATATTTTTCTAACGGTACAGATCTGTTTCAAAGAAAACTGGAGAAAGTTGAGCGGACAGCACTCCGCTAAAAGACCTACAACTGTTGCAAAAACAAGACGTAACACGAATGTAATAAGCATTCTTGGTTACTGAAAGATTCAAGTAGTCACCATAACTGTTTCGTCTCATTAGAGACGGCCCTGCACTTCGAAATTATTTTGTCATCGATACTTAGGTCTTTCACGTTGATATTTGGATCTAGCAGTTTTGAGAATTGTCGTTCGAACTGTTTACACTTATTATTCGAGTAATAATCAAACTTGTCGCATGAAGCCGTTGCTACACCATGCACTATCATTCGGAAAATGAAATTTGTTGTACGTAGCTTGTGACATTTCGGTCCAAGTTATCACGGTTATTATTGTTAATATAGTAAGTAATTCAGTCGATTACCAAAGTATTGGCAAATTCATCAAATTTGTTTTTTGTGTAATGATCATACCTTTGACATGGTTTATATACAGTTAACCAAGAATTATAGTTCGTTGTTATCATAGTGTATTGCGAGTGTTTTACTTTAATTCCTTATTATTTTCATTGGTTTATCTTATTGGATAAACAAAGCTAGTTCATCATCGATATAACTACATACAAGTATCCTTGAAGTAAAACTATTCGCTAACTACTTCATAATAAAGTTCACTAAAACAGTCGAAATTAATCAACAAGATTAATTAATTTGCATTTTCCTGTTATTTCAAACTAAGTATGAAAGAGATTCAAAAAAATTCAAAGAAGAAAATAACTCCAACACATGAAGCCACAAGAAAAAAAATAGTAGGCAGTGAAAACAGACCATAATAGATTTTAATAATAATATGTGTTACTAACATCAACGTATTGATGTATTTTCAACCTAGGCTCTGAGACAACCACTTTTTCATTCTCGATTTGAAAAGCTTAATAGAATTGATTTTCCTGAATTCTGTTGAGGTTGTGTTATAGAATTTCGGTGCCAAGTACAAGTGACATCGCTGTAGAATATTCTTATCTGCTCTAGGTAGAACTGCCGTATTTGATTTATTTCTTGTATCATATTCATGTTCGGAATATACCAATTCTGATTTGTGTCCATGTTGTCTACAAGGTACAGTGAGGAAAAATAGCTGACTTACATCAAATACTGAAATAATAGGCAAAATATTGCAGTAAACTAACCGTGGTACGTAACTTATGGTCCCTACGAGCCGGATACATGAAACATTTGAAGATATAGAAATTTGCAGATATACGAAACTGGAAAACATTGGAATATTGAAGCATCACCTTTCTCGAAAATTATTTTGCAAGCAGTAGACATCTGTTTTATATTTTTGGAACAATTACTCGGAGAAGTAGATCGAGCGTACGATACCTTCATGAAAATTCAATCCGAGTTAGAAGTATTCCTACATGAACCTGAAGTTATCAGAAAATTGGATGATGAATTTGCTGAGAGGTATTGGGTATCCTTTCCAAAGCAAGACATTTGTATTGCGATACTCCGGTATCGCCTCTGCAGGATTTATGACCCTGTACTGCGAATAATCGACCCAAAAGTAGCAACTAGCCAAACATGGCACGTCGAACGAAGGATATAAAATTATATCTCTATTTAGTGAAAACAGATTTCACGGTGTCCAATACACCACATATACCTGCGATAAAATCCCTTCAAAATTCCATTTATAATACAAAATTGGAATCGACAGAGAAAACATCCGAGAAAACTAATGAATCAGTCGACAATTCACTTGACGCGACGCATACAGGAACGTTTGCCCATGAGGGTGTTTGGTCGAAATACCGTACTTCGAAACCCCCATCGTGTTTTGAGGTACCAGATGTTGCAGTGGAATTACGAAATCTTTTATTGAGGAATATTCAGGACGATTTTTTATCGAAACAAGGTAAGATTGAATATTATCTCTTGACCTTACTTACGGATATAGAAATGCACTTTCAAATCTGTAGAAATTTTGATTAAGGCACATACCGTTTGAAGAAAATTACGGCGATCTTGTTATACGGGGTCAAACGCCCCACAAGTGTTTTCAAACAAACATTTTGCATCCTAGCCCACTATGGCTAATGCAAAATACAAAATGGCATCGGAAAAGGTGTACAAGCACTGATTTACGAGAGGCCTAGTTATTCCTTCCTTTCAAAATTTCTAAGAAGAAGCTGAAGAAACATATAGATCGCGCTATACTTCGTTTTGTCATTCGCATAGAGCAATTGCGATTTTAATATACAGGTACACATCCAAAGCATTTGTGGCACCGTCATACTATGAGAGTAAATAAGAATTTATACCTGTACAATTATAGATCTTCTAATAAATTATTAATTAATGAATTTATCCAAACATTTCCCATTTTCGTCGATCAACTATTTATTCCAAAGGCAAAATACTACCTATTTTGTTTTGATAATTCTACCAAACTTTGTACTAATCATGAATTACATATTTTATTCGCTTTTTTGCAATCATATGAATCATTAGAAATTCTCATGTCATCTTCATATATTCTATATCTCCTCATTATGGAGGAATTGAAGAAGTTACGTTAGAATCATTCACAACATCATCAACAGTTAGATTCGTTAGTGTTGCAATACTAATATTCGTGCAATTGAAATAGACTCTGTAATATCGTCAAGAATGAAATATTCGTTTGAGCTTTTAAGTATTTATTTTCACGTAGACAATAATACAGTTACTCCTGTTAACACGTTATAATTCTTCTACTACTCTAACAAAGGGAATGGGAGAGATTTAACATAATAAACTTAACCTACATGCTTTCTTACACATTTCTATGTAATTGCATCTGTGCAGTGGGTGTGTTCCACCACTCTATTACACTCCTCCATCACAAAATCGTTTCGGGGGTCTTATTTCTCTTTCTGGACGATGTTTCACATTTGGGAATGTTATCACTGGAATAGTCTCATCACTTTCACTTTTTCTTGAACAATCGATCACTCCACTCATCTACAATATTTTTTTCATTAGGTACAATAATTTGTTGAGGTGAATATGTCCATGTTTCATCTTCTCTCAAAGATACATTTTCTTCACAAAAACTATTGAACAATTTTGAATTTCCTCCTGAATCTGAAAAGCAATTAGTTTCCTTTATATTAGATGGTAACTAAACCTTATTACAAATTTCCTACTCTAACAATCTGGTCAATATGTCGTTTCCATATTGAATTTCCTTCTAATGTTTTACACACATAGTTTTGTTTACCTTATCTTTGAACAACAACAGCTTTTTACCATGTACTTTTGTTTGGTATACGATAGTCTTTAACATACACAATCTCTCCTTCTACTAAAAATATTTCTCTAGATCTTTGCCTTTCTAAGGCCTTAATTCTTTGACTTTTAGTTAACAAATCTACTCTGGTTTATCATGTCTTCCGAACACGAGTTTTGAAGGTACTTCACCTGTAGTACCGTGTGGTGTGTTTCGATATGGAAATAAATATTTACTTATCAATACATCGATTTTTCGGTTCTAGTTCGACTATCCTACAAAAATTTATTCAATGAGTTTTTAAAAGTTTTGACACTTTTCTCCGCAAGACCGTTTGTGGAAGGGTGATACGGTGGAGACCTTCTATGAACTTTGTCATTAGAGTTACAAAATGCTTCAAACTCTTCCGATACTAACTGCGCACCATTATCAGAGACTATAGTGTTTGGCAATCCGAATCTGGCAAAGCAATCTCGCAATTTCTCTATTGTTGTAGAATCTAACTTTTCTACCTTGTAAACTTCTGGCCATTTCGAAAATGGCTAAAATTTCATTTTGATAGGGTCCTAAAAAATCGATATGAATTCTGTCGAATACATGTGTACCTTCGTCAAATTTGATTAACTCTGCCTTTTCTGGGGTTTTAGTATAAGTCATGCAAGCATCACAATTCCTGACGTATGTTTCTATATCCAAATCTAAGTCGAGCCACCAGACATATTGTCTAGCCAAATACTTCATTCTAGACATTCCATTGTGAATGTCGTCAAGTAATTATGTTCTCAATTTTGTGGGAACAATGACGCGATAATCCCACATTAATATGTTATTTTCGATACTTATTTCAGAAGCTTTCTTTTTGAAAATTTTATATTGATCTTCTGGCCAACCTCCCTAACAAAAAAAAAAACTTCACTCAAAATAGGGTCGGTTCTCGTTTTCTTCATAATTTTAGGAGCGCTAACTGGTGTCTGGTCTAATAAAATATTGGAATATTCAAAATCCTTAGTGCTTTCTGCTTCAGTCACCTTGACTGGCATCCTAGATAACCCATCCTAGATAACGCATCTGCTCCTCCATTTTTAGAGCCTTTAATATATTTAAATTCGTAATCGAACCCACTCAATAAATAGCCCAGCTTTGTAATCGACCTGCCGCCATCTGAGGTATACCCTTATGTTTCCGCAAATAAAGTCTTTAATGGCAAATGATCCGAACATGATAAAAATTTGTTTCCCGTTAAACACTGATAAAATTTTCTCATACCCCAATAAATAGCTAGGGTTTCTTTATGTATAACCGAATACCCTAACTCGCTTTTATTTAAAATTCTGGAAACAAAACTAATTGGTCTTTCAGATCCATCATCATACATTTGCAAAAGCACCGCCCCAGTACCAACTTTTGATGCATCACATACAACTTTAAGTGGTAATCTTGGATTGTAATGAGTTAGTGTTTGATCTGATAAAATTATTTTCTTTGTTTCCGCGAGCGCCTTCTCGCACTTGGTTGACCACTTAAATTCAATATTGAGCATACAGAGGTTCTAATAAAGTCGAAATATTCTGTATAAATTTGGCATCATACTTTACCATACCGACATATGCTTTAATTTGACTTATTCCCAGGTCGTGGGCATTCTGCTATAGTACGCGTCTTTTCGGGGTCTTTTTGTAATCCATTTTTGTCAATAATATGTCAAAAGTAAGCTATCTCAGCTTCAAAAAATTTACATTTATCTAAATTTAATGTGAATTCGGCATTCAATAACCTCTTCAACACTTTTTCTAAATTTGACATATGGTGTTGTCTATCTTTTCCGGTTACTACGATAACATCTTAAAATACCACTACACACTCCAAACCCTGTAGAGCTTTTTCGATAATCTTTTGAAAGATTGCTACCGCTGGTTTGGTACCATATGGTAATATGTTGAATTTAAATATACCTCTATGTGTACTACACGCCAGAAGCATTTTAGTATCTTCTTCTTACTGATTATAAGCACATAACAAATCTAATTTAGTAAACTCTTCACCTCCTGGTAATGCCACAAAGGAGCTCTTCAATTCTTGGCAAAGGATTTTTTTTTTGATTGTCTTTACTTGACGGAAATTCATCTTTAAGATAAGAAAAACAAATGTTGCTGAGTTTAAATACTCACCTGATGAAGTCATGGTATGAGGAAACCATTGTCATGTAAATCAATAAAATAGCGGAAGTTAACATTTGTTTTTCTTATACTGGCAAAGGATGTTTACAATCCTCAGTATATTTATTAACGGTTATTTTGTAATCCGCACACAACCTTATTTTACCATTTGGCTTTATTACTGAAACTAATGGTGTTTCCCATTCTGAATTCTGAACAGGGGTGATTACGCCTTGTTTTAATAATATGTCTAACTCGTTATCCATTATCTCCCTAAATTTAAACGGTACTGGCCGTGGTTTACAAAATATTGGTTTGACTTCAGTTTTAACTGAAATTTTTACTTTTTCTAACTTATATAACCCTAACTTATTTGAAAAAAGTTTATCATACTTGTTTAGAATTATTTTAAGATCTTTCTTACTATTTACAGAATCAAGTTTGTTAACATTAGAGACGATCGCATCCTTCAAGCTTCTATCAAATAATTGTATTAAATCCCTACCTAATAATGGCTCCATTTTTAACTATAATTAGTTAGCACTTTGTTCTACAGATATTTTTATACTTTATATTCGCATGGATTTCACCATCTGGAATAATTACATTTCCATTCTATGTTTTTAACTTAATTTTCGTGAAATATAATTTACATTCTTTGAAAAGTTTATCAAATATATTCCTGGGAGTAACTGAAATTCCTGCTCCTGAATCAACTTCCATCAACAAAGGTCTACTATTTACGAGTAATTCAACATTAAACGGTTTAACCTTTTTTATCTGTTATGTGAAACATATCAACGAAATCAGTTGAACATGCTTCATATTTATAATTTGTTTCCTTGGGTTCTATTTCAACAAAATTATTCCTATTAGAATAACAGACCTTAGCCAGATGTCCCATCTTTTTACAAATTTTGCATTTATATTGTTTAAACTTACATTTACTAAAGTCATGGTTTTCTCCTCAACAAGTTCGTCATTTAGCTCTTCTCTCTCCTTGATTTGTTTGCCTGTTTTCCTCTATTTCTTGTTTCTTGCTTTGCTGGTCTCTTCTTTCATCCGGTTTTCTCTTGAAATTTTGAGTAAAGCTCACCTTGTTCACTGTTTGAGTGTATGACTGTGTTAATGCTGCCTCTTTTCCCAAAGCTACTTATATTATCTCTTATAAACTACTTGTATGATCTTCTGCACAAACTCTATCTATAATTGCACTCCTCCTCAGTCCTGATACGAATCGGTCTTTCAGTTCTTCATCTAAAATATTTCCAAATTTACACTGGATTGTCTTATTCTTCAAATGAACGAAAAAATCCTTAATACCTCCATTTTCTATTTGTTGCAAATGGTAAAAGTTTATTCTTTCCTTAAAATCTAAAATCTTCTGAGAAAATGATTCTTTCAGGATCTTGCAGAGTTTTTCATAACTTTTGATCTTCATAACTTTTGTTCTTAGATAACAGTGGATCGCAAAAACCTCTTAATATCTCATATGCTTTTCCCCCAACTATTGTTAACAACACTGCCACCTTCTTGTTTTCTACTATGTAGTTTGCTTCAAAATATTGCTCCATTCTCTCTTGATATGTATTCCAGTCTGAGCCCATATTGTACTCATTTAATACACCAATTGTACCTCTTAAAACAGTTTGGTAACTTACTGCAGAATCGCCTTGATTCTTTTGAGCTTTGGAACTTTCTCTGTTAGCCATTTTTCTCTTAAAACCGATATCCTCGTCGTCAATTTGTAATATCTTCAAGAATGAAATATTCGTTTGAGCTTTTAAGTATTTATTTTTACGTAGACAATAATATAGTCACTCCTGTTAACACGTGATAATTCTTCTTTTACTACTCTAACAAAGGGAATGGGAGAGAACATAATAAACTTAACCTACATGCTCTCTTACACATTTCTATGTAATTGCATCTGTGCAGTGGGTGTGTTCCACCACTCTATTACAGACTCAATGTTCAGTTCGCGTTCTTATAACCTATGTTGTTTGAATCAAATGAGTAACATTATAGTTATTGTAATTTTCGTAATTTTCTTATCGGTGGTACATTGACAGATTTTTCCACAAGAGGATCTTGTATAGATATCCTCAGATACTTGTGGATTTTGTACCTATTTCAGCATTTCTTACTGACAATGGTACAGAAAATGTGTAAAAAATTGTATTCTAATCCATTCTACCTTGTACAATCAACCATTGTCTCACTGTCATTTATGTAATTTGATGTATATTTATGCCCTTTTATGTATCATGCATCTACCGCCAGTCATGTATTTCAGCTATTGAATTTCTTTGTTGTTTGTAATTGTTTTATTTCACTGCCATTTATGTAATTCAATGTAATTTTAAGGAATTTTATGTAGAATGTGTATATCTACATTTATGTTTTTCATGTATTGATTATTTCGTTTTCCGCATTGTTTTATTTAGTTACTGTTTTCGAGTAACCGTCACCCCTTTAGTTTTGAACGTGATTGTTCAAGAAAGAGAGTAACTTCCATCTCATTAGAGGCGGCCCTGTCGTTCGAAATTATTCTGTGATCGATACTTAGGTCTTTCACGTTGATATTTGGATCTAGCAGTTTTGAGAATTGTCATTTAAACTGTTTACACTTCATATTATTTGTTTTCTAATGATTATATATGGCCTTAGAAACCATTAAAAGTCAATTAGAGATTTGGATATATTTATGTCTGTTAATTTCACATGACATAGAATTCGTAATTATAAACTGAATCTATACTTCTGTACTTGCATTATTCTCATAATTTTTCTGTAACCAATAAAAAGGTTCATTCTGTTCGTTCAGTCCGTCTCCAAAGGGGCCTTCCAATCAATTACGTCAATTTCCCTCTTTGTGTTAGAAGGGATGCATCGAGCACCTCAAACGTTCAATCTTTGAAAGGACTGCAAAATTATTATTCGAGTAATAATCAAACTTGTCGCATGTAGCTGTTGCTACATCACACACTATCATTCGGATAGTCAAATTTGTTGTACGTAGATTGTGACATTTCGGTCCAAGTTATCGTGGTTATTATTGTTAATATCCAGTCGATTGCCAAAGTATTGGCAAATTCATTACATTTGTTTTTTGTGTGATAATCAAACCTTTCACTTGGTTTTTATACAGTAAACCAAGAATTATAGTTCGTTATTATCATAGTGTATTAGGAGTATTTTACTTTAATTCCTTATCATTTTCGTTGGTTTATCTCATTGGATAAACAAAGCTAGTTCATCATCGAGATAACTACATACAAGTGCCCTTGAAGAGTAAAACTATTTGCTAATCGACGCTTGAATACAGTCCACTTGAACCCATCGAAATTAATCATCGAGATTAATTAATATGCATTTGCCTGTTATTTCAAAATACTGAAATTAATAGGCAAAACACTGCGGTAAACTAACCGTGGTACTTAACAATAACAAAAGGATTAATCTGCCATACACAGGGTGTCCGTTTTTGACTGCCAAATATGTGGAACTTGAAATTAATATTTTTAGATTTTTTCAAATGTAACGCCCTGTTTATTTTGTTACTATAATGCAGCGAATTGCATGCTTCACATTTTTTGCAGAAGCAACCTTAGAGTTGTTTCCACTCCTGCGTCTGACAAATAGAAATATGCCATCGCAACATTTAATTTGATTTTTATGAACAGATAACTAAAATGATCGTAACCATGGAATCTGCTGCATAAATTATTCAGATTATATTCGGTACAGAATAGAGTCAATATACAGGCTGTCCAAAATTAATTGATAAATTAGTAGCATTTCGCTCGGATATTTCTCGATATTCTGTGATGTAACATCCTGAAGTTCTTATTATTATCTAAATTCTCAAACAATATTAATGTAGAAATCATTCGAAAGATTTTTCCACACCTGATCCTTCCTGTCATAAATCCTCAGTACTGCGTCGGCTATCCAAATTTAAGTTGAAGTTGCCAAGATTTTCAAATAGGCATTTCGCCTCGATTCTCAATTTTTATTTCAACATAGCTGGTAAAATGGAAAATGTATTTTAAAGCACCAAATGATTTCCATTGCGTGTTATGACAAACAAAAAACATAATTGATTTAAAAAAAAAATTTGAATATTAAAACAAATTGAAATATGTTTATCTTCTACAATTTTAATTTCAAAAAAAAATTTTTATTCAAAAAACTTTTAGAAATAAATTTATGTCTAACAAGCACCGCTTACATTTAATAGACGTATATAATCAAAACTCAATATATAATGTCAAATGAAATAAGTAACCCAACAGATATACGAAAGTAATTAAAATTAATAAATGAATATTAAAAGGAGACAAAATTTTGTTTCTGGTTTTACCTTTAAGAAATACTACTTGCCTTATAAAAACATGAACACACTCAAAAGACTTCTCAAAGAATATAATTTATTTGAAATATTTAATATATTTAAATATTCGAACAAATTATTTCAAAAATCTCTAAAAAAATGTGCACTATATCTTCAAAAAACAAATATAATTCTAGATAATCCCGTCTTCAGCCCTTTTTCAACATTCCAAAATTTTTGAAATAATTTGTTCGAATATTTAAATATATTAAATATTTCAAATAAATTATATTCTTTGAGAAGTCTTTTGAGTGTGTTCATGTTTTTATAAGGCAAGTAGTATTTCTTAAAGGTAAAACCAGAAACAAAATTTTGTCTCCTTTTAATATTCATTTATTAATTTTAATTACTTTCGTATATCTGTTGGGTTACTTATTTCATTTGACATTATATATTGAGTTTTGATTATATACGTCTATTAAATGTAAGCGGTGCTTGTTAGACATAAATTTAGTTCTAAAAGTTTTTTGAATAAAAATTTTTTTTTTAAATTAAAATTGTAGAAGATAAACATATTTCAATTTGTTTTAATATTAAAATTTTGTTATATTTCTTCTATCAAGTAAAAAGCCTTTCTATTTTATTTTATAATTGATTTATTACAGATATTCAGAAGATTCCCAAAATCATAACATAGGTGTGAGAATATAGTTAATACAAAATGATATGTTTTTCCGATTACGCATAACATATGGATCAAATTGTCGAAACGTAAAAAAAATAGGAATACATCTGTATTTAACCAACATTGATTGATATATCATTGTTTATAGGCATTTCAAATATTGTCTTTTGAATAAGAGCTGCTTGAGTGCACAAAGTCGCGATTTATAAAAGTTAGAATGAGTTTTAAAGAAAATGAGATGATTGATATGATTTTCATGTTAGGGCTGTGCCACAGAAACTGTTTATTACTTAGTAGGTCTTATGCTGCAGAATATCTTGAGAGAAGAAATCCATAAGCATCGAGTTTTTGGAGGCTTTTAAACAGATTTGTAATAACAAAACAGGAAACGTAAAGTACAAAAAACAAAAAAGGACAAAATCGGCCACAAGCGAAGACAAAAATTTGCACCATTTCGTGATTTTGAAATATTCTAAAGAATTAGATTGAATTTCCATCAACATTTTGATACCAGTTTTATGTTAGTAGGTTGAGTTAAGGTATTCTTTTTTCTTACTAAGTATTTCAAATGTTATAAGTCTAACTTTTAATGCTTCTAAGTTGAAAATTACTTGAAATTACGCACGAAATTGTTTATATTTCTTCGGCTTATATGTTATTACAACTTTATCCACACTCAAGCATCTTCGAGGATATTTTTTGCGCACATATTTTTAATATTTCTGATACTGTTTCCTTGAATTCATTCAATTTTGATTAATTTTGTCCTATTTGCATTACTTTGGTGAGTAAGCTTTGATTTATCTTGTTCATTGTCAATAATTTCACTATAAATAATATAGGATTCATAATAATACCAATTTACAGATTCAATCTGTCAGTCTTCTAAAATTTCAATTTAAAAAAAAAATTTTATTCAAAAAACTTCTAGAATTAAATTAATGTCTACATAGGCACCGCTCATATTTAATAGACGTTTACAATCAAAACTCATTATACAATATCAAATTGAATAAATAAACCAATAAATATAAATTGTCAATTAACATTAATAAATAAATATTTGAAGGAGACAAAATTTTGTTTCGGATCTTACCATTATGAACACCAATTCATTTTCAAAAACATAAAACACAACTTAAGGACTTCTCAAAAAATATGATTTATTTGAAATATTCAATACATTTAAATATTCAAATACAAAGAACAAAGAATATACTTACATTTAGCGAAGCAGGATGACCAGACATCCAAGAAAACCAAACAATTTCACCCACAATAGAAGAGAGGCGCAGCATGCATCATTTAATCTTGAGGATAAAGTATCATAATAGGTTCAAAATAATATTTAATTTCGGGAAACTATTGTCAATTTTTCGGGAAGCACTTAACTGATAAATGTCTTGAAATGGTTTACAGCACTCGGCATAATTGTCAAATCCGGAAAAGCATAGCATCTACCAAACACTTGAAACTTCTTACTTTGATCCAGTTACAGAATCACCAGGTGAATATATTTTTATATGCTACTATTTAGTGAATTATGTATTCGTTATCTATCAGTATTAAGAAGCCATATTTTAGTTTTCATCATGAATGATCTGTAGCTGATTACTAGTCTAAGTTGCAAAGGTAAGAAAGCAACCATCCTGGCTGCTAAAAACGACCAGCACCTATGTTCTGCTGTTTTGAGGGCTTGATGTGTCTGAAAACTGGTAAGTTTATTTCTTGTCAAATGGGTATGTTGTATTGGCCGGATTAAGATTTTTTTCTTTTTTATAAGAGCAATAATTTTTGAGAAGTATAACTGTCTTACATCCAGCACACTTGATATCTTATAAGTGGGGAAGAGAAGGCTCTTTCCAAGTATGATCTTGAGTAGCAGTCTTTGAACGATGTTGAGTATCTCCACATTAGTTTTATGAGCTGTACACCAACCAACGTTACCATATGTCAAGTGAGACTGAATTAATGCAAAATACACCTTCATCAACTGAGTAACATTCATTTCCTTTTTTAGGTTTCTGAATATATCAAGAAGAGTTTTTCCGCTACATATTCACAGTGATGATCCCAACGCATATGTCTATCAATATGAATAACAAGATACTTAATGGATGTTCAAGAATAGAGATTTGGTTATCGACTTGAGGGGTCCCAAATTGGGAAGTCCTGATTCTTATGATGTAAATGGTAGGTGAAATGCTTAATGTTCAATGTAAGTTTATTCTTTCTAAGCCAATTAGAAAGTTTCTTCAAGCTTTTTTCAGCACTAACTTTCAGGTTTTCTCATATCCTCGCAGATCAGAGCTATATCATCAGCAAAACTTATGATCCTCCCAGACACCTCATGTACAATATATCATTCATGTAGATAATGAAGAGGAGTGGACCTAATATCGTATCTTGGGGGGCTCCATAGGTTACAGCTTCCCTTCTACTACTCATTTCCTGAATTTGTTCTATCTGCTTTCTATCTGTTAAGTAGCTTCTGAATAATTCCAAGGTAATTCCTCTTATGCCATATTTGAGCAATTTATATTAATATTTCCTGGTTTTCTGTACATTAACAGTGAACAAGCTTAATAAAATCTAACTCATCAAAGTAATGTATATTGGGCACAATTAATCAAAATCCATTTAAATCAAAAAAGAATAGTGGCTACCTCAGTAATGTTGAAAATGTGTATGTAAGAAATATCCTCGAAGATGCTTAAGCATGTATAAAGTTGTAATGGCAAACGAGCTGATGAGATGTAATCAATTTCATATGTAATTTCAAGTAATTTTTAAGTTAGAAGCATTAGGAGTTGAACTTGGTAAACTTTTGCCACTTGAAATAATTTACAGACAAAAAGCAAGACTTTCACTGTTTCGATTAACATAAAATAGGTATCAAAAGTTATATGAAAATTAAGGCTAATTTTCTAGAATATTTTCAAATCTGGAAATAGTGTAGATTTTGTATAATAATTGAAAGCATAATATTTTTAAGAATTTTGACCAATGCTAGTAGCACGGAGAACGTCATTTAGTGTGAAATTATCAAGAGTCGAGACAGCATCACCCTTTTTAAAAAAATTTTCTCTTCCAAAAGTATACAATTCCATAAACTACAAAAAAAAAAACAGTAATCTTGTGAAATGGTATCAAAAAGTACGTTACATGAATGTTCAATGAAAATATTCAACAAGCAAATCAGATATCAAACAATTTTGATGCTAGGAAGAAGATCAACGAAGTGGACTGTGAATTCAAATCCTTCTAGAAAAATCAGTTGAACTTGAATCCAGTATAATTCCTGAAACAAAAAAAGAACACTATTATAAGGAGCATTGAAAGGGATAGACAAACTTACTCAAGGTAGAAATAATTTAATTCTGTTGAACTTTCAATTCGAAACACATTTCATGTTTACTAGGATTACGGAATAGAGATAAATATTTGATTGATTCGGTCTTTACTTGGTGGAAACTCACTTTAATTAAAAAAATGTATATGAGACAGTAATTTATTTCCACAAAAATGTTTTTACTACTACAACAATTTTTTCACCACGATGTGGCTTCTTCAGGTATTACATTGTACTGTCTGATGGTATTCAGTGTAACCGAGTTTAAATACATTTTTAGTTCGTGACCAAATATTGGAAGCATAAGTTATAAAAACTCTAGGTGTTTATTGGAGTTTGCCGCTAAAAATGCCATCAAGGAAAAATATTCAGTAATGGAGACTTATCAACATCTGTTTGTTCGTTCAAAAGGATTTTACAGGCATTATACCTGTTGATTTCAAGAAATTCAAGAAGTGTTAATCTAGAACTTTTGCTTTCAACGTGGATAATTTCATAATTATTGTTGAAATTATGCCTGAATTCCCTAAGATGATTAGCATATGTCGAATGTACAGAATTGGATATATAACCCCTTTGGTGTTCTTGGACACGTTTCTTGAATGATCTACCACTCTGGCCAATGTATACTAGAGGGCAATCTTTGCAAGTCAACTTGTAGACTCCGGATTTATTTTCTTTATTTGTTCGATCTTTATTGTTTTTTATGTAGGTACTAAGGTTATTAATTGTCTTTAAAGCCGCGTAATAATTGAAACAACTTTTGAAATATTTAGCAATATTTTCAGATAATCCATTGACATAAGATAACGAAAAATATTTCTGTGTATTGTCCTCTTTTATGATTGGGCCCACGAGATTTAATGCCATTTTCTTTTGTTTATTGGATACCATTTTGTCTATAAGAAAGGGATTATAACCGTTGTTTGACGCTATTTGTTTAATAATATTTAATACTTTCAAAAAGTTTTCTGAATTCAAAGGGACATTCAATAATCTATGAATAAAACTATTATATGCTGACATCTTTTGGTTGGTGGGGTGGTTTGAAGTTTTATGTATTGTGATGTCTGTATGTGCTGGTTTGTGAAAAATACTCAAATCATGTAAATTATTTAATCTTGTCATAGTGAGGTTAAGAAAATTAATACTTTGATTCATTTCTTCTTCGATTGTGAATTTGATTTTTGGGTGGAGTTTATTAATGAAATTCGTGAAGATATGTAGTTGTCGGTCGGTGCCTTTGAAACAACAAAAAATGTCATCTACATATCTATACCAATAAAGAAAATATTTGCTTATAGGATTCAGGTGTATTTTTGAATCCAGATCGTTCATGAATATTTCAGCTGAAATTGAACTGAGTGGATTTCCCATTATTAAACCATTGTCAGAAATATTTGATAGATTCGGTCTTTACTTGGTGGAAACTCATTTTAATTGAAAAAATGTATATGAGATCTTATTGCAAATACGTATCACTTATTTGCAATAAGAAGACGTTCCTTTCCTAATCCTTTTCTGAAGATAATGATTTAATTCCGGATAGGGGTTGTCTTCGAAGGTGAGACATTTTGAAGATAGAACTCATCAAAATGAACCCTTTCACGAAAAATCTACTACTCAACATATTTGAGAGAGCAAGGATATATTGCCTTAAAGGTCGTAACTTTTCTGTAACTTCAAACCATTCGCGCGGTGGATATTAGACCGAATACCAAATGTCAATAATTTAGCACCGGTTGGAGTTGTTCAGTTAAAGGTAAAAAATTAGACTCACAATCCACTTAACCGTAGTCTTTTGAGAAAGTTGAAATAGTTATCTGGATTCAGTGTTTCATTACCGCATCCTATCAGGTCACATGCTGACTTCTATGAACTGTGCGTCAACTAACTCAACTGGACTTGAAACTCCATGGAATCGAAATCGAATTGAAGAGCTTATATATTTTTCCCCTTGAAAATTCTATGTGAGAAAATTTTGTTGAAATGGTTTATTTTGTTGAATTCTTGATTGTTTCGGTCTCTACTTGACGGAAATTCATCGTAAATGATTTGAAGTAAAACACTTTATTTCCGCTTATTTTTATTTTTCAACGACAATTGTTTCGTCAATTACATATTGAATTCGTCAGATGAGTATGCTAACAGTTACCAAACTCACCTGACAAAGTCAATATAAAATTGACGTAACAATTGTCGTTGAAAAATAAAAATAAGCGGAAATAAAGTGTTTTACTTCAAATAATTTATTTTGATGAGTTCTACCTCTTGTTAAAAAAAGTCTCACGTTTAAAAACCAAAATTTGTATGGTATTTGATTGCCTGCAAAAAGTAATTATTGTTTGCTTCTGTTGCGCCAACAAAAATTTCGCGCTTTTTCTTCTCACTCAGTAGGTTCAACAGGTGCTGTAAAATTTTTGAATGGTACACTAGGATTTCAGCATGAATTGAAATTTTCAGTCTTCAGTATCATTACTGGTTAATATTTATAGTATATAGTGTTAATCATGATACAAGCCATCTATTTTTGGTGATGTGCCGTATTATTTTTGTTGTTCAATATCCACCCGAGATTTTTGTTGGCACTTTGACATTCGGTAAGTTGGGGGTAGGTAGTTTAATTCACCTGATCTAGAATTTAGAGGAACTATTTCAAGTTTAATCGCTCAGATATATTCCCCTATATTTCGTATCATATTTCGTTGTGACGCTTATGACATATCTGAATATATTTATTAAAAGTATTGATGAAATTATTGTTGGTTGAATTTACAATAATTTGCAGAAATCATCATAATTTGGAAATATGAAATCGGTAGCATTCAAAACTTTCTTCATTATTCCCAAAACAAATTTCAGATGAATCTATTATGAGAGACCTAATGAATACAATTAAATTTTTTCAGTTGCAGAAGTGGTATTTCTAACAAGTATTATATGATGCTATATCAACAGGACCTTCGAGATCACATATCTCTAATACTAGAGAGTCACTGTGAATCTCGAGTATAATATAATATTTACCTCCTTGTGGTGAGATGCATTTGCGTGACACCATGAAATAGAAGAAAATGTATTTTTATGTTGCTGTTTCCTTCAACTGATTTATCTTCCAAGTACCAATCACAACATACAAAAAGATAAAAGCAATTAAAAACTTCTTCTCTTATGGATTGCTTCTGTATTTTCTTGAAATATTCTCCCATAGAATTGTACTCAAGAGAATTTTACCGAGATTGACAGAATTCAGGAGAGGATTTATTCTAATGGTGTAAGGTTAATATAAGTCAATTTATCAAGCTGGCTTCGGAAGATTTTCCTTCATTTGTCTGTCGGGCGAGAACGACCTACTTAAAATTCCGTTGAGGATTTTCAATTTTCAATGACCTGAAAGCTCCCCGTGCTGTTAGGATTTCCTTGGAAAAATCGGAACGTTGGAAGCTAGAAACGTTATTTTTACAGGACGTCTGATTTAAGATTATGGAATTATCTACTCGTGAAATTACTTGGAATTGTTTTGTATTGATAATTTCACCATAGACAAATTTTCTGTTAATTATCTGTTGAATTACATTTTTCAATAGAAGATAAATTATTTTTTTATACCATATAATAACAAAATAGCTTTAAATAATGAACATATTGTTTACTAGAAATATGGGAAGGGACAATACTGAGTTAGTGAGAAACATGAAGTACTTCTTCAAGAAAACATTGGGAATTATTTTTTTGCGACACATATTACAGAAAAAATTTTTTCTGGCTAAGGAGGACTTGAGAACTATCCTACGTTATACTTGAAGAGCTAAATATAAATACAGAATGAATTTTTGATATTTCAAATATCCTAACTCTTGTACTAATATTAGTTTTGGATGGATGCTCATTAAAGTATAGATGTTAAAATTATTATATTCGATATAGTCAAGACATTCAGATGATCTTTGGACCCTTATTATCCCTTCAGCCACAAAACACCCCAAATTCACCCCTTTTACGGGAAGAGCTAAAATAAAATGACTCTAAACTGTCAGCCAATTTCATATTATTTTATATGGAGATATACTTTTAGCAGCGTTCATCAATTCATTCTTAGTCTGCCATTGAGTGAGATAGTTCATGGGATGATTTCAGAACCCCCTATTGAATTAACGAAGCCACTGCCATCCCTTACCTAGTTTCGTATGTACGGAATAGAACCGTTTTTACTGGACGAATATCACGAAAAAGGTTGGTTACTGAGATATCGCAGTACACAGTAGATCAAACATTTTTCATTTTTTGAAAAGAGTTATTTTTTTAATAAGAGTTCAAGGGTCTTTACTCGAGGCGGGGGTTGCGTAAATAGTCCGCATGTATTCTAGTACATATGTGAATAATATATTTTGAAAAAAAAAACAGAAAATTCATCAGTAACTTCATTAAAATGCTAATCACTCACATTTTCTTATTAATCTGGTGATCATTGTAAAATATTGACTCAGCATGTGGTATCTGAAACTTGCCAGAATACTACTCTGTCAAGAAAGTACCGGGAATTTTCAATTAAAACAACATTTTTATATTTAATCGTCAAAATTTATTGGGTCGCCTTCAAAATAGGCTCCATTTGCTCCAATACATCTATGCCAACGGCACTTCCAATTATCGAAACATTTTTTATAGGCGCTTTCCGGGATGGACTTTAGCTCTCGCGCCGAATTTTGTTTTATGGCTTCAATCGACTCAAAACGGGTGCGACGAAGGGGCAATTTTAGTTTTGGGAAGAGGAAAAAGTCGCAGGGAGCCAAATCCGGCGAATACGGTGATTGCTGAAGCACGTTTGTTGAGTTTTTGGCGAGAAAGTTAGTCACAATCGTCACAATAGTCACAATCGAGTTGTTCGCCCACAAATTTGGCCGCTTCTTACGGATACGCTCACGCAAACGTTTCATAACGACTAGGTAATACTCCTTGTTTACCGTCTGACCCTCTGGAACGAATTCGTAGTGCACCACGCCACGGATATCGAAGAAAACAATGAGCATCACCTTCATTTTCGAGAGGCTTTGGCGTGGTTTTTTCGGTTTCGGCTCATTTTTTGCCACCCATTCCGATGATTGCTGGCTTGTTTGCATATCGTACGCGTAGACCCAGGTCTCATGACCAGTTATAATGCGTTCCATGAATGTAGAATCGGAATTACAGCGATCCAGCATGTCTGAAGCAACCTGTTCGCGATGACGTTTTTGAAGAAAATTCAGGTCTTTCGGTACGAGTCGTGTGGCCACCTTTCTCATGCCCAAAATATCAATAAAAATCGTACGTGCGGACTCGTGGGATATCTTAAGATCATGTGCTATCTCTCTCAAGCTGGTACGACGGTTTTCCAGGACCCTTTCCTTAATTTTATCGACGTTATCTTCGATCGAAGCCGTCGATGGGCGACCACTTCACGACCGTCCTTGAAGGCTCTGTACCACTGATATACACGAGTTTTCGATAGAGCATTATCACCAAAGGCCTTTTGCAACATTTTCAATGCATCGGCACACGAAAATTCATTTGCAACACAAAACTTTAAACAAATTCTTTGCTCAACGTAATCACCCATAGTAAAAATCGGCACGCACTCTGACATCGACTGACTTAATCAGCTGTTGCAAACACACTAGTTGACAGATCCCGCTCAAGCTTGGCATAGTAATTAAGGACAGTGGTACCAACCTAGGAAAAAAAATTTTTACCTGCCTCATTGCCCCGCCAGATTTAAATCGATAATTCCCGGTACTTTCTTGACAGAATGTATTAACGGCATTGGGCTGCCGGAAAAAAAAACTCGTAGTTTCGGTTTGGAGAGAACTCCAAAAAACAATTCAATTATTGTAATTGTTACCTAGTTAATACTGAAGAAATTAATATAAGGAAAAGTATCATATGATCTTATACTGATTCATTATCTGCAAAATGCCTGGTATCCACACAGACGAAGTGCTGATTCCAATATATTATCAGCTACTAGAGCTCTTTGACTACGAATACTATTCCTCCGACCACCCTTCTGATACTAATGGAGGTGACAGTGATTATTAGGGGATAACATCACTTCGCCAAGAATTAAATCAGGATAAATTAAAGGACCTAAGCAGAGATCTCAACTTGTTCAAAGAGGCTTCTGAATGGCTGGCTTTCATGTTGAACGAAAATCATTTGTTGGAACCAGTAACCAATATTCCTCCAATTGTTTAAGGAAAAACGATCTGCACCATTTGTCCCTAAAAAATAATTTTCTGTTTGGTTATTTCCTGACAGCTCAAGAAATAAGGGCCAATCATCGGGAGAACATTCACAAAGATACATTTTTGAAGAAGTCCTCTAATATTCTGCCAAATACAAGATTATTTCCGTCGTGAAAATGGTGCAGGTCTTTTCCCTTTGAAATTTGAAGTATGTCCTTCTATACAATGGTATTTACTACGGTTCAAAATCTATTGGTAACTCAATAAAGAGGAATGAAGAACATAATACTATAGCTTTGGTCTCAGAGAAGATGCTGTTTC
Source organism: Megalocaria dilatata (assembly GCA_034642435.1). Taxonomy (NCBI): domain Eukaryota; kingdom Metazoa; phylum Arthropoda; class Insecta; order Coleoptera; family Coccinellidae; genus Megalocaria; species Megalocaria dilatata. Next base: position 97,533,175 of record CM067854.1, on the reverse strand, counting down.
ATGAAAGTTAATGGATGATTTTTGAGGATTTAAAAATATTTACTTTCCCGTTGGGTAGCAGAGTAAGTACACCAACATACTTGTATCTTGTGCCTCTAGGTTAGCAGGGACAAAACAAATCATTGGTTTATAAAAAAGTGGTCTTAAGGAGAAAACATGACCGTGGTAGAGAGAAATGTCATTAATGACCGATTTGTTAGATGAAAGAAAATCATTAGTAGTAAGCATCATTTTGAATATTTTCAAAAGATCTCGATAAAAATGGAACATGCTTTGCATACACAGGAAAGAAGATGCCTCAGTAGAAATGGGATAAAATTAAAGCAGGAATATTTGACGATCCACAAATAAGATCTCCTACAAGGGATCCTGATTTCGGGACGACTTCAATGTATGAAACTGTTTCCCCAAAATTTGTCAGATGCCAATTAGGACCAAGTGAAAAATCTGATCCAGATATAAAAAGTATGGAGGAAGGAGCGTTACCAAAGAAGATCGTATACGGACATGATGGTATATTTCTGCTGAATTTTAAAAAGAGACTGTCCTAAAATACATTTAAGAATGTCATAGATAATAAGCTTTCGTAGTATTCAATGAATAGTCTTTTACATGAATGGAGTATGGGGTTGACTCTAGTTGAAACATTATAACAATTTTTTCAAAAATAAAATTAGAATATTCTTTTATCGGTAAGTTCTTCATCTTTATACTCATTTTACATTGGTATTTGTAATAAGTAATATTGTTACCGTATCGCGGTCAATATATCTTTGTATTCTGTTTATTATTCGAGTATTTAAAACAACATAAAATGGTAAATTAATAAAGCGCAATGATCAGTTAGAATGAGTTGTTGTGGACGCTGTTTTACTTTAGGAAACACTTTTCATGTTGTTATATCGATGATGAACTAGCTTCGTTCGTTAAATAAGATAGACAACAACGAAGATGAGGAAGTAAAGAAAGCTCACATACACTTTAACGATAACGAACATATTTCTTTGGCAATCAATGCAATCATACAAATGAAATGAGGAAAAAATATCACAACTTCAACAAGATCTGAAAGAATATTCCATAAATTCCTATATCGAGTATGGTTCTATATCTACAATAATTTTAGTTATTTCAATTTTGAATTTTCTTGAATAAAATACATTGATGAATTCCTCAGGTAGTACATTGACAATCTTATACTTTGTATTTCTTTCAGTTAGTGTCAAGGAATGCCCCGGAAAGTGGTACGTCTTGTGTTGTTTTTTTTTTTAAACATTAAAATATTGCGGATGTTTTCTCACAAATAGCCAACGGTCCAAAATATATTCCCGGTAGTGTGAGCATGAAATTATTTCTAAAATGACCTCTGCATGATTCTTTGTATTTCAATCCTATTACTGCCCTCAAGGCGTATTTCTGCAGAATGAATAATCTATTCAAATCACTGCTTCCACCCTATATAACAAGCCCGTACCTCAGAAGTGAAACAACAGTTTATAAACTCTTTTTAAAAGTTCCATGTTCAGTCTCCGGGACAATACCCTGATACTGTACAAAACATTATTGAGTTTTTTGCTGACCTGATTCGGGTATATATATATATATATATATATATATATATATATATATATATATATATATATATATATATATATTTATATATATATATATATATATATATTTATATATATATACTACTCCTGTCAAGAAAGTACCGGGAATTTTTAATTAAAACAACATTTTTACATTTAATCGTCAAAATTTATTGGGTCGCCTTCAAAATAGGCTCCATTTGCTCCAATACATCTATGCCAACGGCACTTCCAATTATCGAAACATTTTTATAGGCGCTCTCCGGGATGGACTTTAGCTCTCGCGCCGAATTTTGTTTTATGGCTTCAATCGACTCAAAACGGGTGCCACGAAGGGGCAATTTTAGTTTTGGGAAGAGGAAAAAGTCGTAGGGAGCCAAATCCGGCGAATACGGTGGTTGCTGAAGCACGTTTGTTGAGTTTTTGATGAGAAAGTCAGTCACAATCGTAGCTCGGTGAGAAGGCGCGTTATCGTCATGCAAAATCCATGAGTTGTTCGCCCACAAATTTGGCCGCTTCTTACGGATACGCTCACGCAAACGTTTCATAACGCCTAGGTAATACTCCTTGTTTACCGTCTGACCCTCTGGAACGAATTCGTAGTGCACCACGCCACGGATATCGAAGAAAACAATGAACATCACCTTCATTTTCGAGCGGCTTTGGCGTGGTTTTTTCGGTTTCGGCTCATTTTTTGCCACCCATTCCGATGATTGCTGGCTTGTTTGCATATCGTACTCGTAGACCCAGGTCTCATCACCAGTTATAATGCGTTCCATGAATGTAGACGGAATTACAGCGATCCAGCATGTCTGAAGCAACCTGTTCGCGATGACGTTTTTGAAGAAAATTCAGGTCTTTCGGTACGAGTCGTGCGGCCACCTTTCTCATGCCCAAAATATCAATCAAAATCGTACGTGCGGACTCGTGGGATATCTTAAGATCATGTGCTATCTCTCAAGCTGGTACGACGGTTTTCCAGCACCCTTTTCTTAATTTTATCGACGTTATCTTCGATCGAAGCCGTCGATGGGCGACCACTTCACGACCGTCCTTGAAGGCTCTGTACCACTGATATGCACGAGTTTTCGATAGAGCATTATCACCAAAGGCCTTTTGCAACATTTTCAATGCATCGGCACACGAAAATTCATTTGCAACACAAAACTTTAAACAAATTCTTTGCTCAACGTAATCACCCATAGTAAAAATCGGCACGCACTCTGACATCGACTGACTTAATCAGCTGTTGGAGACACACTAGTTGACAGATCCCGCTCAAGCTTGGCATAGTAATTAAGGACAGTGGTACCAACCTAGGAAAAAAAAAATTTACCTGCCTCATTGCCCCGCCAGATTTAAATCGATAATTCCCGGTACTTTCTTGACAGAATGTACAATGTGTTCAACCTGATATCTATAATCTTTTATAGTCCGTAGGTTTCCTGAAAAGCGCTAACTTATTATATACTTTATGAACAGAGAAATAATTGATTTTTCAATGAGGATCTGTTCGACACCTCCGTCATTAAGAATAGGGGAAAATGAAGTAGGTAGGTACATCATTATATTCCGTAACCACGTAATTTGAAAAACCCATTCTTATACCGAATAAAAAAAGAAGGTGGGCAATAAAGAAGATCTTATTTTCAGATAAATAGAATTCAATTTCACAAAAGCATTTCAGATATCGTCTTTCGTTGAGGTATTTGCTGATTTTGAAAGGAGTACGAAAATTGAATCTCACTCAAAAGGATCGTCTCGTTTACCCGCGAACACTGTTTCCAGATGAAATGTAATTTTGGGCCTGAAGTAATTTTTCATTTCAGATTATAATGGGTATACGTTCTCAGAAGAATTATTATCAATGGGTTCTTTTCAGATTAAGCGTGAAATGAATCCATTTTCTCGTATAGGGTGTTTGCTACGTTAGGGCTTCTTTGTACATGAAACGATGTGGAACTCATAGAAATTATGCATTACTTCAATTATTATAACGGATCTAGTGATACTGGGTTATGTCTGAATATATCATCAACGAAACGCTCAATGAAGTACTGCTGGAGTTAAGTCAGATAAAAACTGTGCAAATATAAGATAATCATTATTAATGAACCATGTGTTTTATTTCTGTTATGATAGTAATAAGACGTGAGTTTCGTCAATATATTTCATTATTAATGAACCATGTGTTTTATTTCTGTTATGATAGTAATAAGACGTGAGTTTCGTCAATGCTTGATGAAATTTGTACCCAAATGAATTAATTGAAACGGTGGATATTTTACTCCGAATATAATGAGGAATGTAACAGCTCAAAATCAAATACAGCCGAATAGGATTTGTTAATCGTCGGGGCATAAGCAGCAGACATGTGTAATTCAAAGTTTTTCATCTTCGATCATCAGCAAGCTGCAATACTTACGGCCAGTTTCATAAACGAAATTAAAGCCTCCTTTTTCCCAAAAAGTCTCCTTTAATGATAAAACGTGTATCATAAGCAATTTTTAAGGTTAAAGGGAACTTAAAAGCGTCCTTTATCTTGAAGTGAGAAAATCGGCCCTTTACGGCTGGAAAAGGATCCTTTAACGAGGAACTCGACACTGCGCAGGTGCTCGATAAACACGAAAACAGTGGACATAACCTTCCTCTGTCACATTAGCCCATTTTATTTGATTTTAGCGTACTACGAAATATGTTAACGTTCAAACTGTGTGTAATTCAGACTTGAGAATCAGAATTATTGTAGCTAAATGACCTGGCTCAACACATGATCAAACCATCTTTAATAACAGTGTCTTGAAGAGACAATTTGAGAATTGTAAATTTGGACGATATTTGTTACTTGGTGATAGTGGTTATAGTTTGCAGACTTATCTTATGACCAAGTACCCGGAAGCTATAACTCTAGCTGAAAATTTATATAAGCAGTCAATTATACGAACTAGAAATGTGGTGAAGAGAAAGTATGGAGTTTGGAAACGTCGTTTTCCTATCCTTTCTAAAGGAATGAGTGTTAAGTTAACGACTATAAGGGCAATTATTGTTGCTACCGCTGTTTCGCACAATATAGCCGTAGATATGAACGAAATATTTCCAAATGAATGATTGCAGGAGGAAGAGGACTTTCAAGCAAATTCAACTAATGTTAACGCAGCTCGTCAAGTGAGAGTCTATAATTAATAAACATTTCGCTTATTCAAAATTTATATTTGTGTGATAATTGAAAATAAATTTGTTTGTCACTTGTGAAACTATTCTTCATATTCAACTTGTATCTTCAACATGACAAGATTTCATATAATTTTTATAAGATTTTACAAGGTATGTATTTAGATAGGTTTCTATGTTTGTATTTCTGATTCATTGTTTTACTTTAAGTCACATCTGAAAAAGTTTCAAGTGGAAATAAAGAAATAAAAATATTATGTGTTATTGAAATTTCTGTTTTTAATTCAAATTGGAGGGGATTTCATAGTCTGCAGCAATGCTGATAGAATTCTAATACCGCTTTTTCCAGAAAATGCATTCAAAATAAAAAAGATTTGATTATTATTATTTAATTTTCTCTTCATCTCCATAATTTGCAAATCTAATATATTAAGCTTGAATGCTCCTCTTCTTTTCTTCTAATATCTACCTTGATAGCCACTATCTGAGCTTCTATTAGAGCTATTTTTTATAATACATCTCTTTCGCTTCGGCAAGTGGGTTCGTAACAGTTGGACTCAACTGTTTGGAAATTGGCTCCCTCAATTTCAATGGAGCCCCACCATCAGTCCCTTTAATATGACTGCGTTGAGTAGCTACCACCTCTCTAGTTTAAGTTTTTATATTGTCATATTTGGATTTGAGCTGGTCCCCATCTCTCCAATGGAGCACTATTGCATTGAAAGCAGTTGCTATTCTCTGCCAGACTTTATCCTATAACATTAAAATTCTCTTTTTCAATTAATTCTAAGAGACTTAGTTGCTCCTCTGGTTTCAAAGTAATATTTTTTTTTCTTCCATATTCATTATTATAACTCACGTTCACTAAAATATAGCAATTCGCACGTAATAATTATATAAATTCCAATATACGGCATTCTGCACATAACCATGTTTATGCAAAGACTGATTTATGCTTCTTTTCTTTTTCTTTTTACAAGTTCCGACGCATAGCTCACAATTTTTACAGAATATCACCAACTATATTCGTAAAATCACTAGTTCTCAGGATAGCCAACAGTCGGAAACATATGACCGGTGCATTAAAGGAAGCTTCAAGTAAAGGACCGTCGATGTGCGTTTATGAAACTGATGAAAACATTTAAAGGATCCTTTTTCTTAAAGGGACTTTTTCATAAAGGAGCCTTTTAAAATTGTTTATGAAACTGGACGTTAGCGGATGAAACACAGTCACGCACCTATATTGGTCCCGATAGGACCACCATTGTTTTTTCAAACGGTTGCGTAATTTATGGCTAGTTTCATAAACGAATTTAAAACCTCCATTTTCCAAAAAAGTCTTCTTTGATGATAAAACGTATTTCATAAGCAAATTTTAAGGTTAATGGTAACTTAAAAGCGTTCTTTCTCTTGAAGTGAGAAAATTGCCCCTTTCGGCTAGAAAAGGATACTTTTACGAGGAGCTCGACACTGCGTAGTTCCATGGTAAACACAAAAGCAGTGGACATAACCTTCCTCTGTCAGATTTGCCCAGTTTGTTTGATTTTAGCATACTTCGAAATATGTTGCACCAAATGTTGAAAGCTCTGGTTCTTCATCAGATAAAGAAGAAATAATTCTGTGAAGACCAAAATTTTACAGGAGGGGACAACATTTTTCCACGTTAGATGATCTAGATTTCTTAGATCGTTTTCGCCTGACAAAACCCACTGTTTTATCTTTGCTTCAAAAACTTGCAGAACGATTGTACTTCCCATCTAACAGATAAACGTGTGAACTGCTCAGTGGTAGAGTATTGGGCTCGTGACCAGAAGGTCACGAATTCGAACCCTGTTCAGGTGGAGAAGAAATTTTTTAGTTGGACGGGTGTCTGCGACCATTTCACTGTTGGGTCAAAAATTAACAGTGCTGTGACCTAAAGTGGCACAATAACGCAGTAACAAAACCTACCCCGAAACACAACTGAACTCCTAACTCGAACAAGCTGAAAAAGCTTCTGAGGGATCTTTACAGAAGATCTAGGAGTATCAGGACAATAATAAATAATCTATCAGATAAACAAATTTCGATTTATTATTTTGTTGATATAATTTTCTGTATAACAAATCATTGATAATTTTCAGAGGCAGCTGTATTGAACCGATGAACCAACTACTTTTGCCATTGAGAGCTGGAAATATGCTGATAACAAACAGCCGGAGATTTCATGGAAATTTCTAAACCTTCTGCTTCTAGAATAATTCGAAGAGTTTCTTTTGCAATCGCTTGCAAATTGCTTTGTCCGCAATATATAAAGATGTGTGAAGGTGATCATGAAATGCAGGCAGCAGCAGAAAAGTTTTATGCAATTGCTAGTTTTCCACGTGTTATTGGTGCTATAGATTGCACTTTAATTAAAATCACTTCTCCGGGTGGTGATAATGCGGAGATCTTTCGATGTCAAAAACATTATTTTGCACTTAACGTTCAAACCGTGTGTGATTCAGACTTGAGAATCAGAAATACTGTAGCTAGATGACCTGACTCTACACATAAACAAACCATCTTTAATAACAGTGTCTTGAAGAGACAATTTGAGAGTGGTAAATTTGGACTGTATGTGTTACTTGGTGATAGTGGTTATAGTTTGCAGACTTATCTCATGACAATGTTACCGGAAGCTATAACTACAGCTGAAATTTTATATAATGAGGCAATTATATAAACTAGAAATACGGTGGAGAGAAAGTATGGAGTTTGGATACGTCGTTTACCTAAACTTTCTAAAGGAATGAGTGTTGAGTTAACGACCATAAGGGCGATTATTGTTGCTACCGCTGTATTGCACAATATAGCTGTAAATATGAACGAAATATTTCCAAATTAATGATTCCATGATGTGCAGGAGGAAGACGACTTTTAAACAAATTCAACATGCATCTCGTCGAATTAGAAAATTGGTTATTAATGAACATTCTGCTAATTTATAATTTATATTTGTGTAATAATTGAAAATAATTTTGCTTGTCACTTGTGAAATTATTCTTCATATTCAATTTGTACTTTCAACAATAAAAGATTTCATGTGCACTGTGCAAGAGTATATTCACCGTAAGCTTCGCCAAGCATTCGATGGGATTCTGCAGCAGTTTTTTTCAGATGGTAACAGAGAACAAATGGTGTGAATGAATTATAAGTCATAGGTATAAAACTCGATATGTATAAAGTTAAAGAAAAATATAACGGTGCACGGAACTTGAATTGTTGTCTGTTGAAAATTTTCATCAGCTGTTAGCGGGAGATGATGGCCTTGCAGAAACAGTCTTACTGACTGAGCGCCATCTATACTGCTAATTCGATAATTCCGGTTGCACTTATACACCTAGTAGTGATATCTTCTTCACAAAATCCATTAGAAATATTCAAACTATTATTTTGTATTTAAGGAGGTACTTGGATTAAACTTGGATAAATTTCTATTCTTCGAAATGGTAGGAAATCTTTTGAATAATTTCTTTCATCCATAACTTATAACATAAACAGTGTGTTTCCAATAACAGGATATCAGCTAAACCACAAGAAAAACAGTGTATTTATACAGAAATGTTGAAAGACCTTGACTTTGCTTTTGAAGAGGATACAGTTTTGTGTATTTTGAACGTCGTGCATTCCTTTCCTACAGCCATCCTACAGCCATATTAGTACCTTCAACAAGAAAATATTTCATATAATTCCCATATGATTTTACTAAGAGTAAGTATTTAATTTGATGCAGCTCGTCAAATAAGACAGTTGATTGTTAATGAAAATTTCGCTACAGTATAATTTATATTTGTATGATAATTGAAAATTTTTTGCCGCTTGTGAAACTGTTCTTCATATTCAAATTGTGTCTTCAACATGACAAGATTTCATATGATAATAAAATAAAAAAAGGCTCACAAATTGAAATTAAGTGATCAAATAGTCCACCCTGTTGTGCCAAACAACAACTAAATCTATTTTATAAAGCGATAATCTTATATCTTTGACCAGAGCAGGCAAAGTGGATATTTTGGCAGAAAGTTGGATTATTTTCAACCTAAATTCAACAAAATTTGTAGCTTCATCGATCCCATGCCCATAAATCAAGTTTTTCAGATATCCCCAAAGAAAAAAATCATTTGGAGATAAGACCACCTAAAAATCAGTACAGACCTCGTAAACAAGCTAGAATTTTCAAAGATAGAAATAAAAAATAAATGACATAAAGTATCAAAAACATTATAGAAGATCTGCGCCACCTATTGTACCTGCTGAAAATCGCCCTAACAAGATGGCAGAAATTAACACTGATGTTTACAAAAACCCGCAATGAAGAACTCTGCTGCAATGCCAGAATTAACTACAAGGAAACTACAGCAAATATGTATGAACCAGATGAAACGGTATACGGTATACAAAAAAACAAAGAGAATGAAGTACATTGAAGGCCACAAAACCCAAGATTAATTCTTTGACAGACTCCAATAACCTCAAACATAACAATCAAAACAAAAATAAAAACAAACAAAATGCAGATTTATATCATCATAAACAGATCGAAAAGCTTGACTGATAACTTGAATTACTTTTTTCTGAGTCATATTGAAATTAAAAAAAATATATATCATGCATGCTGCAGCAACCATGAAAATATGTGATAGGTGCATATTTCTAAGCCCAGTAATAGAGCGAGAAATGTTTGGGTATATTATGCAAATGAAAAACAAAACTCCGTAGAATATGATTAGTATACATGTTAGTCTTCTGAAAACCAGTGTACCAATACTGATGAAAACATTGCCATATACAGTGGGAAATTCAGTGTTGATGAAAACGCCGGTGGACCAGTGGAAGACTCAAGACCTCAGCGCGATGCGATAACGAACAAACGACTGTTCTCTTTGAATGGTAGTGGGAAGTGAAAGAAGCCTGCATAGACTTTCGATCAAAGCATCAACACTGCGCACTGGCATTGAGAGAGAACAATCATTTATTCGTCATCGCATCGCGCTGAGGTTTTGATTCCTCCACTGCTCTACTGCATTCTTGATTAACACTGAATTTCCTATGTTTCCGAATGTCTTTCCCATACTTGTATAATTAATAGAATAATAGAAACAGGGAATTACCCACAAGCTCTCAAAGAATCTTGGGTTATTCCAATTCACAAAAAGGGTAATAAGAACAATTATGACAACTACAGACCAATATCTCTAATTTCAAATATCAATAAGATATTCGGGAGAATAGTGTTTAATAGAATCACCAATTTTTTTGAGGCTAACAACATCCCGTTAGAAAAACAATGTGGTTTTAGGCAAGGAAAATTAACAATAAACGCTGTATACCATGCACTCAATTCAGTAATAACATCATTGATTTAAAACCATGTAACAACAGAACTCTGTCTCACAAGATCTTAATAAATGTTAGATCTTAGTAAATGGACAGATACGGCATGGTAGAATTCAAAGAACAATTAGAAAGACTTAGCACAGTAAACAAATAGCATCATATGCCTTACTTATAAAAAGAGATGTGCCTTAGGGCTCAATACGGGTCCTTTGTTGTACATAATATATACCAACGATCTGACTCAGGAAACATCCATCGGTACCGTTAAGTATGCTGACGATATACATTCTGTCAAGAAAGTACCGGGAATTATCGATTTAAATCTGGCGGGGCAATGAGGCAGGTAAAAATTTTTTTTCCTAGGTTGGTACCACTGTCCTTAATTACTATGCCAAGCTTGAGCGGGATCTGTCAACTAGTGTGTTTGCAACAGCTGATTAAGTCAGTCGATGTCAGAGTGCGTGCCGATTTTTACTATGGGTGATTACGTTGAGCAAAGAATTTGTTTAAAGTTTTGTGTTGCAAATGAATTTTCGTGTGCCGATGCATTGAAAATGTTGCAAAAGGCCTTTGGTGATAATGCTCTATCGAAAACTCGTGCATATCAGTGGTACAGAGCCTTCAAGGACGGTCGTGAAGTGGTCACCCATCGACGGCTTCGATCGAAGATAACGTCGATAAAATTAAGGAAAGGGTGCTGGAAAACCGTCGTACCAGCTTGAGAGAGATAGCACATGATCTTAAGATATCCCACGAGTCCGCACGTACGATTTTGATTGATATTTTGGGCATGAAAAAGATGGCCGCACAACTCGTACCGAAAGACCTGAATTTTCTTCAAAAACGTCATCGCGAACAGGTTGCTTCAGACATGCTGGATCGCTGTAATTCCGATTCTACATTCATGGAACGCATTATAACTGGTGATGAGATCTGGGTCTACGAGTACGATATGCAAACAAGCCAGCAATCATCGGAATGGGTGGCAAAAAATGAGCTGAAACCGAAAAAACCACGCCAAAGCCGCTCGAAAATGAAGGTGATGCTCATTGTTTTCTTCGATATCCGTGGCGTGGTGCACTACGAATTCGTTCCAGAGGGTCAGACGGTAAACAAGGAGTATTACCTAGGCGTTCTGAAACGTTTGCGTGAGAGTATCCGTAAGAAGCGGCCAAATTTGTGGGCTAACAACTCATGGATTTTGCATGACGATAACGCACCTTCTCACCGAGCTACTATTGTGACTGACTTTCTCGCCAAAAACTCAACAAACGTGCTTCAGCAACCACCGTATTCGCCGGATTTGGCTGCCTGCGACTTTTTCCTCTTCCCAAAACTAAAATTGCCCCTTCGTGGCACCCGTTTTGAGTCGATTGAAGCCATAAAACAAAATTCGGCGCGAGAGCCAAAGTCCATCCCGGAAAGCGCCTATAAAAAATGTTTCGATAATTGGAAGTGCCGTTGGCATAGATGTATTGGAGCAAATGGAGCCTATTTAGAAGGCGACCCAATAAATTTTGACGATCAAATGTAAAAATGTTGTTTTAATTGAAAATTCCCGGTAATTTCTTGACAGAGTAGTATTAGTGATTTGTGGTGGTACACGACTGCAGATGAATGCCAAACAAAAATCAAAGAAAATCTTTAAAAGTTGGATAAATGATTCCAAACTAATGAACTAGTAATGAACATCACAAAAGTAAGAATACTAGTATTTAGAGAGAAAAATCAACATGCTATAAATGAAACATATTTGATTGATTCGGTCTTTACTTGGTGGAAACTCATTTTAATTAAACAATATATATGAGACAGTAATTTATTTCCAAAAAAATAATTGGAGAAAGTACAATGTAATACTTGAAGAAGGCACATCGTGGTGAAACAATTGTTGTAGTAATACAAACATTTGTGTGGAAATAAATTACTGATACTGATACTCATATATATTTTTTAATACATTTAACATATCATTCTGATAATATCATAGATGAGATCTCAGTACCTTGCCTGGGAATTCAAATTTATTATAACTTGAATTGGAAACCATAATTGACAACATCGCTGAAAACCTGGCCAAATACTACTATGCTCTGTATTGATGCGACCCTGATACATTCCACGCTTATGAGCATTCAAGACTCAGATATGGGATTATTTTCTGGATGAATTCAGTTGGAACTGATATAATTTTTATACTGCAAAAAAGGTTCTTAAGGATTGTCTTCAAAATGAACAAACTGGAACCTGTAAAAATAGTTTTATCCAACACAATTTTCTAACATTCTACAGCTTGTGGAAATTGAATTTAATTTTATTACTAGTATTCTACAGCTTGTATATTTATGAGTGTATAATGTATGAGATCAATCATTATAATGATTTTAAAAGTTTGCTGCTGAAGCACGAATATAACACAAGGAGTAAAGCTTACCTATGTGCAAAAAAAAAACAGACTTTACCTATATATAAAAAATTATAATTATTTTATGCTTTGAATCTGGAATAAATTACCCCATAACTTCAAAAATGAGCATGCTGTATTACAAAAGAACATTCTGAAGAAATTTTCAGTCAGAAAAGGCTGTTTAGTGTTAAAGAATTTCTTAGTGAGAATTGTGATGGACTTTCATTTCTAGGAATTGTTATTCAATTTAAGTTATTTAAATATGTATTTTTCTTGTTCGTGGTCGACACCTTCGATTTTTAAGATCGTATAAAGATATATGTCTATAAAGTGATACAGTGTTATATAGGGCATGTTTAAAACTTTTATTCATAATTTTTTCGAAAGATTTATTCAGATTTAAATCTGTTGAGGTTCCGGAAAATTAATTCCAGCTATTATCTGTTATATCAGATAAAGATTTATTCATTTATTTCATCATGTGTGTTGGTTAAGATTTATAAATTTCTCAGCTAGAAATTCGTTTATAATGACAGCCTTTTCAAATCATGTGTTGCTGTGTGAAATCCACGACGTTCTTTACACAAATCCGACCGTTTCAGACAAATTTGTCCTTTCAAACAGCACATAACGCTCAGAGAAGGATCACGCCCTGATGAGAATACCAAACACGGCGATAAGTGAAAAAACTGTCCACATCACCCTCGGAATTGATCGATATTGATGCGTTCTTTCAGTTCCATATTAGTTTGAAGCTCGTTCCAAGGCTTGTTGGTTGGATTTCATGTTTAACTCGTGAATCCACGTCTAATCAGTTGCAATGCGCTTTATTAATGTGGGGTCCAAATTGATTCGTTTTAGCATTTATTCAGGGACTTTTATGCCACTGCGTTTTTGCAGAAAATGCAGGTTTTTCGATACAAATCGAACGGCCACTCTTTTCATGTCGAAAGAGTCATTTGAAAGGTACAGATTGATTCTCGCGACACAGAAATTTCAGCGACTTTTTCTCTCGGACTCTCTGTCACCATTTTATTCACATTAGCGGTATTAATACCAATTGAAAATCTTTCATAATACCGTTATCGCTCATGGATGTACTATTCCACTATTATTTACATATTTTTGATGAAGTAGACTCTCCGTAAGCCTTATGTAACATTTCATGGGCTTCTTCACATAAAGACAATATGACATACTAAATTAAAGACAGATTTTTTGCTTGAGTAGAGGGAACAGTGGTGCTAACTGTGCGACAAGGAGAATTTCGACAATCCCTCTAAACGGGATTCTAATTCCTTATATTTTCCTAACTTAATTTATAGATTATAAGAAAGTATTAATTTCAGTTAATTGATGCAAATATTTGAGGCGTTTTAATTCGAGTATTGGCACGTCCAAACATAATCTTTGATAATTTTAGAAACTGTTGTAAAAAATTCATCGGTTTCAGATCCTCACGTTGTATAATTTGGAAGTAAAGAACGAAAAGTGTTCAAGTAGCTAGATCAGAAATATTAGTTTCCTACATGGACACAAAATTAAATTGATAATCAGAGAACACAACGAATTGCGTCGAAAGGAAAAATCATCTCAAATATATAATTTAGGAACGTATAAGATAATCCAAATAACCTATGTGCACTGGATTCCCTATTTCATGTCGGGCTTGAATTCGCAATAGGTAAAGGTATAAAGTTGTTTTTCCGTTTTATGCTTTCCCGATCTCATACTCATAATTTCGGCATGCTTTACGATTACCATGCAGCCGCCTTGCTCGTTTTGAGGTTATGACATGACCATTACTTGTTAATCTATGCAAATTGTGTTTTTGGCAGCCGGACTTTGTGGTAATACTAAGTTGCTGCATTAAATTGTTGAGTCGCGTGTTCTCTCGTAATTTATTAAAAGACGCATGAACTTTTTACATTTTATCTGAATAGCACCACGAAATTTTATCAGCTTGCAGAATGGCAGTATTTCAATGAGAATTATAAACGATCGTTAGAACGCTGCGAAATGGAATTTTTCAGTGATGTAATCAACTATTTGAAGTGTGTAATAATGTCTTTTCAACCTGAAAGATAAGTTGAGAATATCTTAGAAATAAAAACATTTTCCTCAAAAATTAAGAAATTTATATGGATTTTATGATTGGAAATTTGTAGAGACTCTTCATTTATGAATCAATTCGATCACTGTTCCATTCTTAATTGAGCCGGAACTTGGGGACCACGAATTAAAGAAAACCGGAAGCAGACACTTCCTCAATATTCTTCATTGAATTTCAGTCCAAAAAATGTTGAAAAGCATTGACGTCCAGTCAGAAGTTTTTGTGGGCAATAATCTCTTTTCAAAACATCTGCGAGATTTATATTGCAGACTGTTAATACATACGATTATAAATAAAGTAAGAAATGCTTCTTGTTTGTCTTCCAATGATCCAAAGTCCACTTTTTGTGAGATTCTGCTCGATATAGATTTCAAATTCAAGACAATATTCTCAGTGTAAGGAAGAGGTTTCTTTTAATTCAAATAGCGTTGCACAAACAATGTCAAACCTTACGGATGTCGTTGTTCTATGGAACCCAATGTATTGTATTAAGGAGTAGATATAATTGTCGTGGCTTAATCAATCAAGCGTCTTATAAATTTTTTTGGACATAATGTCTTTTAAGATCATTATCATTTTATCAACCAGAACACTGAAGTAATAACTTGGATGCGAGTGGTATTTGTTTTTAATTTACTTATTAGGTAATGTTTTTATCCATATTTATTGTTGTTGTCGTATAAAACTTTAAAATCCTATTATCTAGTGACCCGAGGATGGCTTTATTTCGGACGAAACGTCGGCACATATTTATCTTCAACAAATATTTTACTTGACCTATATCCAAATAAATTTCTATAATAATATACACTGGGGTCACAAATTTCATAATTGATTACTCATATAGAGTGTATTGAAATGAATCATTATAAATATTGTTAGGAAATGAGAAATTTATTCTTCTTGAATGTCTGATAACCTTCGTCGGGTAGGATTAGTAGAAAAATGTAGGAACCTCAACTGCTATTTTCAGTTAATATCGGCATACTAGGATCGTATTCGAGATCCAAAAATAGGAGTGAATATTTGTTAATACCTTCCGGTTAGTTTACTTCATTTTTACTATTTAAGCAATGGCTGGAGCAACTTCCCAGGTTATAGTGAAATTATAGTCCGTCTAGAATGAATCCGGAAGAAACAAAGCGCAATTGTAATTATTTAGTATATTTTTAATTCTTGAATTAGACAATTATTACAAAGTATTCATCTCATTCAGTTATACAACCTCCATTTAACTGTAAACACTTGACTAAACGTCGAGGTAAAACCGAAACTTGGTCATCTCCATAATTTTCGGTGATGGTAGCCCTGGACTGTAAAACTGACTGAATTAAATCATCTTCATTTCGTGGCGCTGCTCGTTCAACGAAAATCTTCAATGGAACTAAGATTTGGTGAAGCTGCTGGCCATGAAATGGTTGTCACTTGGTGTTCTTACATTCAAGCTTGAGTATAGGACGAAGTATGGCATCTTGCATTATTCTGCTGAAAACGCCACTCCTCTGGATAAAAAGCATGCACCGTTTCAAGGAGAAGATCGTTTCGAATGCCACAATACCTTTAACTATTAATGGTATCATCAACTATACAGAGGGGCTTAGCATCACGATGAGATATTGCCCCCCAAATCATTATTTTGGTAGGAAATTTGGAAATTTGAACGGTAACAGGTTGTTTTGATAGGATTTTTAAGTGATTCCCACCAAGTTCGAAACAACTTTCATCAGATATAAAGATATTATAATATTAAAATTATCTTCTTGAAAACGTTGACAAAATTCTATCCTCCGTTCCTTTTGTAAAGGTGTTATTATAAGGATTTTTTTGGTTTCCTTGATATGTAGCCTCGCCTTTTTCAGTGACATATGGATGGTTTCTGGTCATACTTTTATATTTCGTTGATTTTCAAATCTGTTACCCAATTTGCGAAACCCCGGGTGTAAACTGTGTCGTCCTAAGGCCAATAGAGCGTCTAAATTGTTTTCTTCGATCTCATGCGGTCTTCTTGAGAATGGTCTTTGCCTCATATCCATGCCATTTTTTATCCTATTTATTATCTCATATATAGAAAATCTTCCCAGTTCAGACAATTGCACTAATTTTTTTATGTTTCGAAAATCCTTTCCATACAAATATTCTACCTGTTTTCTTTTTTCCAGTTGCGATATTATTTCATGAATTGTATACCTGTTAACAATCAACAATATTTAAGAAATAGTGTTGACATGCAACTTTGGCCATAGGCGATTATCTGCTCAACCTATTTTAAACATTACTTTTGTCTTAGAATGTTACAAGAAAAAAGTATTATTATATATAGGAATTATGAAAAACAAAAAATTCCGGATACTTTCTAGACGGACTAAATATAACCGAAATTAAATTTCGGTATTTCTTAGATTATCGTAGTTGACAATGAAATGTACAAAAAAATCTGGTGAAATTCAAGATATTTTCCACGAATAATTCCTTCTGAACGAGTAAATAAGACTATAACAACTGATCTTTTGAAGGCTACAATACTTGGTATCAGAATATCTATCAGATAGCTCAAACATTTAGATTAAGATTAAGTAAACATAAAGGTTCTAGATTGTCATCTGTTTTACTTTTTTGGAAATGTATTTGTGCTTTTTGCTGAAAGATTTCTGCAAATGCTGATAATTCAATAGATATTCATAATAAAATTTTAGATCCAACATAACAGGAAATTACCTGAATTCTATGTGTACAGCAAAGAATATTTCAGGCATGTAGAAGCAAAGGAAATGCTGATAATTCAATAGATATTAATAATAAAATTTTAGATCCATCATAACAGGAAATTACCTGAATTCTATGTGCACAGCAAAGAATATTTCAGGCATGTAAAAGCAATCGTTACAACTTAAGAAAACTTAACATGCAATTTCATGTTTGTGACAGGATACGGAAGAAGAATTTCCTGCTTCCAGACGCAGCAAAGAATTTCTCAACTAAACTTATTCCTTAGTTTGTACCTGCCATTGTCAATAAAATTATTCCTCCGTTTGTTTACAAATTAAAAACTTGAAAGGAAATGATCCGGTTGATTTTCATATTAAGCATATCAAATTATACGTTGCAAATGATGAGCAAAATTTTGATTGCAATCATGTACAGGATGGAGATGATGAAATCGAATCAAATTTATTTACGAAAATTGTCACAAATCAAAATATCTTTTATTTTTATTCGACAACTGGCTTATCATCCATTCCATACATCACAATATAATACCTATTTCAGTACCATAATCGAGACGAAATTCAGGCACCCAAACAAAAGTGCCTTGTAGACCTGGGTCCTTTCCAATGTGGTTTCTCATTTTCTATAATTAACCAAAATTATGAGCATATTGATAATACGTTGGGGAAAAAGAGATCCATTATTTTTTGGGTACTTGGATGTACTGATCGATATCTCGTAAAGTACCAATCAGCAATTTCAGACTCATGCCCGTTGTCGAAGTGATATTTCACACTAAAAAAATGTTTAGCTGTTTTTTCCTTGCTCCATTCATTTGTGAGTTACACGGTTTTATAAGTGGAAGTAAACAAAGATAAAATTGGATACATTCTACAGTTTTTCTTTGATAAAGGTGAAAATGCAAGCCAGACGGCTGAAATTGTAAATGGTGTTCATGGTACTGATACTGAAACAGATTATGATGTGCAATTTTGTTTTCGTCGATTCCATTCAGGTATTTTTGATTTAGGGGATGCACCTGGCACAGGCGAGCACGTCGTCGAAAATGTCGATAAAATCACAGAAATAATCGAAGTTGACAGCCATTTTCGGAAAGCTGGATTCAAAACGGAACTGGATGTTTGGGTGCCACATCAGTTATCATCTAGAAATAAGATGGTTCTAATTTCGATCTGCGAAGCCTCGGCCAAATGGAATGAAGTCGACCCATTTCTTCAACAGATGGGGTGGAACTGCAGATGAGAAATGGGTCACATACGACAATATTTTGCGAAAACATCATGGTTAAAGTGTGGTGAAGCAGCTCAAACGGTGGCTAAACCAGAACTAATGGACAGGAAGGTTCTACTCTGCATTTGATGGAACTGAAAAGGAATTATTTATTATGAGTTGCTTCCGTATGGTCAAACACTGAATTAGTATCTCTGCTATCAACAACTGGATTGACAAGAAGCGGCCAGAATTGACCATCAGAAGAGGTGCTGCGTCCCTAAGAACAACGCGAAGGCATACACTGTAGTAACCCGCCAGAAATTCCAGGAGCTTCGATGGAAAGTTTTTCATCCACCATATAGTCCGGACCTGACAACAAGCGATTACCATCATTTTCTCCCATTACGAAACTTCCTGGTATCGAGAGAAGATTTTGAAAATCGATTAATACAGTTTTTCTCCAATAAGGACCAAAGCTTCTTATATGAGAGAAGCATATGAAGGAGCTACCTTCAAAATGGCAACAAATTATAGAACGAAACGATGCATATTTGACTCAAATCGGACAATCCGAAACGTGTTAAATGAAGTCTTTGAGTTCGCGCAAAAAAGTTGATTCTTTTTCAGAACGTATTAATTTATAGTATAATGGGAAAACTTTCAAATCAATATTAATCAATATAAAACAAGGAAAAAACTAGAGACTTGAAAATTTGAACATTAGTATCAAATGGGCTCACAAGTAGAATGAGAGATTCCGATCATAAATTCTCATGGTAGAATCATAATTAATAGTTATTTATTGTACAGGACGGAAAAATTTGTACTTTATCTTTGGGAAGATAATGCAATTTTACCGTCGTGTGGAATAAAACATTTTCTTCTATAGCAAGACTTCAAATTCAGATGAAAAATAAATTTTCAAAGAAAATTTCGATCTGTCAACTAGTGTGTTTGCAACAGCTGATTAAGTCAGTCGATGTCAGGGTGCGTGCCGATTTTTACTATGGGTGATTACGTTGAGCAAAGAATTTGTTTAAAATTTGGGTTGCAAATGAATTTTCGTGTGCCGATGCATTGAAAATGTTGCAAAAGGCTTTTGGTGATAATGCTCTATCGAAAACTCGTGCATATCAGTGGTACAGAGCCTTCAAGGACGGTCGTGAAGTGGTCGCCCATCGACGGCTTCGATCGAAGATAACGTCGATAAAATTAAGGAAAGGGTGCTGGAAAACCGTCGTACCAGCTTGAGAGAGATAGCACATGATCTTAAGATATCCCACGAGTCCGCACGTACGATTTTGATTGATATTTTGGGCATGAGAAAGGTGGCCGCACGACTCGTATGGAAAGACCTGAATTTTCTTCAAAAACGTCATCGCGAAGAGGTTGCTTCAGACATGCTGGATCGCTTTAATTCCGTTTCTACATTCATGGAACGCATTATAACTGGTGATGAGACCTGGGTCTACGAGTACGATATGCAAACAAGCCAGCAATCATCGGAATGGGTGGCAAAAAATGAGCCGAAACCGAAAAAACCACGCCAAAGCCGCTCGAAAATGAAGGTGATGCTCATTGTTTTCTTCGATATCCGTGTCGTGGTGCACTACGAATTCGTTCCAGAGGGTCAGTTAGTAAACAAGGAGTATTACCTAGGCGTTATGAAACGTTTGCGTGAGCGTATCCGTAAGAAGCGGCCAAATTTGTGGGCGAACAACTCATGGATTTTGCATGACGATAACGCGCCTTCTCACCGAGCTACTATTGTTCAATTCTGGGAAGGTGTGATCTGTAGTGAAGAAATGGTTGGCAAAATTGGAATTATTCTTCCGGTTCCTAAAAACAGATTGGTGTTCTTTGTACCTTTTATGGAAAGGTCGGCCCGTTTGTCCTATATACACACTATTACACTCTTGACAACTTAATTTATAGACTCCAGAATTATTCAGTCGGTTCTCTTTGTCTTTCGGATTAAAAAAGAGATTATAAATTTTATGGGAGGGTGTGAAAGCTGTTACTATGTTAATTTTTGATAAAATTTGAGCTATTTTTTGTGAAATTGGTCCAAAATATGTTAGTTTTATGAATTTATTGTTATTATGATCTGAGTTGGAGATGGGGTAAATTTGTTTACGAATTAGTTGCTTTTGTTTTTTGTTTATGATGGAATTTATAGTTTTGGTTTCGAACTGATTTTTTGTGGCTATTTGTCTGATTGTATTCAATTCCCTCTTTAATGTAATATTATCTAAAGGAATTGAAAATGCTCTATGTAACATTGATCTATAAGCAGCTAGTTTATGATTGATCGGATGGTTTGAAAAATTTGGTATTGTTGTATCAGTTGATGTGGGTTTTCTATATATATCAAATTGTATCAACAAATATTTATGCCGAATTTCGTGACAACCGGCGGTCAGGGCAAAGGAGTGAAAGTAAAAAATGTTGATACCGGAACAAAAATATCCGAAGATTTGAAATTTGCAGGGTAGGTGAGGAGTCTGAATGTATCAGCTTTGTTCAAAAATGAACTTTATGGTTCGTGAATAATGCTCATTTCAAATTCTCCCCTCAAATATTGTCGGAAGTATTTAGTATTAGATGTGAAATAACGACACGAAGGTCCATTCAAAAATGTTTGAAGATGAGCCACCAGAATTCTTCCAACTTTCAAATCTTTAAAAATGAACGCTTAAAACTTTTAATTCTATCTATATAAAATTTACCAATTTTAAAAGCTTTCGAATACCTAGACGTTCTTGAAAGAACCAGATCACTTATACAATGAATAAAATATTTGAGAAACAATCAAATACAACAACACCGTTCCAGGAAAACAAGTACAACATAGACTTTCTCTTAGGATCATTTTTGTGGAAGGATAAGTAGTGTTCAATATTATTTTGTTTATTTGAACTTATGATTGTTTAAATTAAACGTGGAAAAACAATTTTAAATTTGTAAGCTATTCTTACTAGACTTCTACTATGAACATAGAAATCGTCTGTCATTGACATGACGTTAAATCATCGATTATTGATCTTAGATTTTTCAACAATCCTCCTCGACATATTCAATATGAATTATTCCTTTATTTGTCTAGTCCTTCAAAAAATGTTCTTTTATGTCGATATGTTTAGCCCGTTTTGAATTTTCGTAATTTTTGATCATTGAGATTGCACTCGAATTGTCTATTTTAAGGTCGCACTTTTCACCTTACTAAATCCCGAAAGAACACCTTCTCAGTTAACTAGTTCTTTTGCACCAGTTGCGGCTGCTACATACTCTGCTTCGACAGTCGACAATTCCACGCACGTTTGTTTCTTCGAAAATCAGCTTATTGGATTTCCCCCATATAGTATAACCGAACCACTTGTACTCTTGTGATCATTTCGGTCATCTGCCTAGTCTGCATCTGAGTAAGCTTCCATTAGTGCTTTACCGATTTTGTAAAGAAGTCCTTCATCAATCGTATGTTTCAAATAGCTAAATATCCGTTTTCCATCAGTTACTAGATATTTCCTTGTTAGGTTTGTCTAAATATTTGCTAAGGTATGATACAGCGTACATTATATATCTGGCAAAATACATCAACGTGCCTATAAAATTTCGATTCTTCATCTGCATCTAAGCTTAAAGTTTCTATACTGAATCCTGTTACCATTAATAAGACACGCCTTTGCATTCTGTTTTGTTATATTGCTTTAGAACTTTTTAAATGTAGTTTCTTTGAGTTATTTTAAATGCCTTAGAAGTCGTTACAATTTCCATTTCTAGGAAGATTTTAACTTCACCCATATCTTTTGCATTCAATATTTCCTTCAAAGATTTCACTACTTTCTCAATTTTTTACATTTTTTCCAGTTATGATTAGGTCGTCTACAAACACTACTAACCAACAATTTTTTCTTTACATACAAAAGTATAAATTTGATCTTTCAAAATATAAGTTTTTCATAATTTCAGTAAACTGATTGTTCCAACATTTTGGATTGTCTCTTAGTCCATATAAAGCTCTATTTAGCTTCAGTACTTTAGATCTATCTGTATTCAATCCTTATGGAGTTTTTATATACTTTTCGGAAGTTAACTTGCCATTTAAAAATGCTGTTGGAATATCAAGCTGTAGAAGTTCCCAACCTTCTTGGAGTGATTTTGCCAATAAAGTCCTTGTCAAGGAACATATTGGGCCAGCATTTTGAGTGCCGCCTTCTTTAGTTTTGAAAACCCATTTTGTGTGGATTGCAATTTTACCATCTGGTAAATATTATAACATATTGACCTGGTCTGCAAAGATTTGTGAGATTTTAATTCACTCTCTGTGGCTTTTCTCCAGTTTTCATAATTTTTCGGTTCTTCATATGTCTGAGTATGATCCTGGTGAATTATATTATAAGCATCATAAATTTCATAATCTTCAGAGTATTTTGGTTTGTTAACTATTCTTCCTCTATTTGACGTTGTACTTCCTTTATTAGTTATCACGTTATCCTCGTTTTCATTTGTGGTACTTTGCGTGTCTTGCTCTGATTCTTCATGAGCAGAAGATTCTTCAATGCTTCGTTTTCCTCTTTCGTTAGCAAAGTCGTACTTGTATCGTTTTTCATTTCTTCCAATTTCTCTTGAGCCCTTATGTCTTCTAAAAATATTACATCACTACTGTATATCACCTTATATGTTCTCGGATCAATCAATCTATAGGCCTTTTTATTTTCATCATAGCCTATGAAGATCAATTTTTCTTATTTGGCATCTCATTTTTTTTTTTGAAGTGCATCTGGTATATATGACATTACTTCACAACAAAAAACTCTTATCTGAACTTAGATTGGATTTTTGTTATACCAAGCTTCATAAGCAGTTTTACCATTTATTTGGCATCTCATTTTTCTTCGAAGTGCATCTGGTATATATGACATTACTCCACAACCAAAAACTCTTATCTGAACTAAGATTGGCTTTTTGTTATACCAAGCTTCATAAGCAGTTTTACCAAATACTGTCTTTGTCGGAGATCTATTTATTAGATATACTGCAGTGTTGACTGCTTATACCCAATACTTCTTAGTAAGTTTGCTTCTGACAACATGGTCCGAGCTTTTTCAACTATGGTTCGATTTGCTCTCTCACTGACGCCATTTTGTTGTGAATTATATCTTATGGTTGTTTGATGAATGATTTCTTGTATAGTCACCAATCAATGTAAGGAAATACCTACTGCCACCTATCGAAGACATCTCCATGTGGCCACATAAATCGCTATGCACCAATTCCAATTTTTCTGAACACTGTCTTTGACTAGTTTGAAATGCTTGCCTACTCTGCTTTCCTTCGATGCATGACACACATGATGATGATTGAAGTTTTTGTCTATTTTCACTGACATGTTGGCCAGCAAGTTCATACTTTTCAAATTCAAGTGTCCTAACCTGCGATGCCACAAGTTTTCTATCGTTTTGATACAGGAATAAATTTGGTCTTGATTTTGTATCGTGTTCAACTGATAAATGTAATTATTTTTAAAACCTCTTGCTACCAAGTTATTTTCAAGTCAAAAATTTTTGCACCATTTCTGTCGATTATAACTTTATGACCTTTCTCTACAATTTTGTGTACAGACAATAGATTCACAGCAGCTTCTGAAGCATACATGACTTCATTCACAGGAATTGTTTGTTTACTACCATATATTTCTAGCTGTTCCTCTCTTGACAATATTCAAGTCACTACTATTTGCTCTTTTACGTTTTGCTAACACATCTGTTCCCCAGTTTATCCATTCTTTATTTCTTGTAAAATATGTTGATGCACAGGAATCTAAATACCACACATTTTTGTTCACATTTTCCTTAGTTGAGTATGCCGAAAACGCTTCTTAATTGGGTTCTTGTCCAACTTATTCTTCGACCGACATACTGACTTATAATGACCAATTTCCCACCATTGTAACACTTTACATTCTAAAATTTGAATATCAAAACAGATTAAATCTGTTAGTCTTCTACAATTCTAATTTCAAAAAAATTTTATTCAAAAAACTTTTAGAATTAAATAAATGTCTAAAATAAGCACCGCTTACCTTTAATAGACGTTTATATTCAGAACTCAATATATAATGTCAAATAAAATTAATAAACCAACACATATGAGAAAGTCATTGAAATGAATGAATAAATATTTAAAGGAGACAAAATTTTGTTTCTGATCTTACCTTTAAGAACACCAATTGCCTTTTAAAAACATGAACACAACTTAAGGACTTTTCAAAGAACATAATTTATTTGAAATATTTAATATATTTAAATATTCGAATAAGTTAATTCAGAAATCTCTCAAAACATGCACTATATCTTCAAAAAACAAATATAATTCTAGGTTATCTCTCCTTCGGTCCTAGATAATATTCCAAATATCAAAATCAAATAACTACAACTATATCACAACAATCACGTGTTAAGAATGGATGCTTCAAAACAGACCAACTTTAAAATTCAAGATTGGTCTATGTTCTAACAAAATCACAGAACAGTGTAAGTTAGTTTTGAGGTTATTTAAATTCATTGACATTCCATAATGAGATTTATTGAAGCCAAAATATAATTATATATTATATAAAATAAAATACAAAAAGGCTTTTTACTTCATAGAAGAAATACAACAAAATTTGAATATCAAAACAGATTTAATCTGTTAGTATTTTACAATTTTAATTTCAAAAAAATTTTATTCAAAAGACTTTTAGAATTAAATTAATGTCTAAAATAAGCACCGCTTACGTTTAATAGACGTATATAATCAAAACTCAATATATAATGTCAAATGGAATAAATAAACCAACAGATATAAGAAAGTCATTCAAATTAATAAATAAATATTTAAAGGAGACAAAATTTTGTTTCTGATCTTACCTTTAAGAACACCAATTGCCTTTTGAAAACATGAACACAGCTTAAGGACTCCTCAAAGAATATAATTTATTTGAAATATTTAATATATTTAAATATTCGAATGAATTAATTCAGAAATCTCTCAAAACATGCAGTATATCTTTAAAAAACAAATATAATTCTAGGTAATCTTTTCTTCGGTCCTAGATAATATTCCAAATATCAAAATCAAATAACTACAACTATATCACAACAAACACGTGTTAACAATGGATGCTTCAAAACAGACCAACTTTAAAATTCAAGAATGGTCTATGTTCTAACAAAATAACATGTGTTCAATAAATCTCATCATGGAATGTCAATGAATTTAAATAACCTTAAAACTTACTTACACTGTTCTGTGATTTTGTTAGAACATAGACCAATCTTGAATTTTAAAGTTGGTCTGTTTTGAAGCATACATTCTTAACACGTGTTTGTTGTGATATAGTTGTAGTTATTTGATTTTGATATTTGGAATATTATCTAGGACCGAAGAAGAGATTATCTAGAATTATATTTGTTTTTTGAAGATATAGTGCATGTTTTGAGATATTTCTGAATTAACTTATTCGAATATTTAAATATATTAAATATTTCAAATAAATTATGTTCTTTGAAAAGTCCTTAAGTTGTGTTCATGTTTTTAAAAGGCAATTGGTGTTCTTATAGGTAAGATCAAAAACAAAAACAGACTTACACATTTAATCTATTTTGATATTCAAATTTTGTTATATTTCTTCTATCAAGTGAAAACCCTTTTTCTATTTTACTTCACATTCTTTTTCTGGTTACCTTCGGATATATTTGTTTTGGTGTACAATGACGAACTACAATCTACTCATTATGGCTCATTTTGTTACTTCTTATCTTGTAAAAGTTTTACTTTGATTGAATCTCCACTTATTTTTGTACTACTGCTTTCCAATCTCACAACATTGGACCATACACGTCTGGTGGACCTGCGAGCAACAGAGTTCCAACCCATACATCCTCGACTTTGAATTTCATTTCGTTCAACTTGTGAGCACTCGATATTATAGTGTCACAATATTCTTCGATGGATTTACATTCTTAAAAAAAACAACTCTTTTTATCAAACCTGAGTCCTCAAATGGGAGTAATAGATTTTGTTGATGGACATTATGATTTTGGAAAGGGGTTTGTTGTCCTTCTTTTCGTCTTTCTCGGTGCCACTTACAACATTCCAAAGATAATCCAATTCAAGTACAGCTTTCATAGCAAACTTCCATTCGCTATAATTGTTTTTTCCTGTCAATTTTTCAATAGCCATGAACGATGAGCAACCAGCCATTATTCACGTTGTAAATCTAACACTTTCTTCTTTTGAACTCTACTTGCCGTAAACTGGACGCATAACCTGTTAGGATTATTTTTGTGGAAGGATAAGTAGAGTTCAATAACATTTTGTTTATTTGAATTTATGATTGTTTAGATTAAACGTGAAAAAACAATTTTCAGTTTGTAGCCTATTCTTACTAGAGTTCTACTATGAACATTGAAATCGTCTAACATTGACATGACGTTAAAACATCGAGTATTGATCTTATTTTTTTCAACACTTTAGGATTAGTGCCATCAGGGGTATGTTGTGGATTTCAAACTGACTTTAGTAGTCTAATTAATCCAAAATTTGAATAAATAGGTATGGTATAGTATATTGAATTATTGTTGCTGTTCCGTCTCATTAGAGACGGCCCTGTCGTTCGAAATTAGTTTGTCATTCGATACTTATGTCTTTTACGTTAATATGCCATCTAGCAGTTTTGAGATTGTTTCAAACTGTTTATTTTTACTCGACACTTCAGATTATTGGTTTTTTAACTATTATATATGGCCTTAGAAAACATGGAAAGTCAATTAGAGATTTGGATATATTTATGCCTGTTAATTTCACATGACGCAGCATTCGGAATTACAAACTGACTCTATCCTTCTTTACTTACATTATTCTCATGATTTTTCTGTAACCAATAAGAAGATTTGATTTCTTCATTCAGTCCACCTCCAAATGGACCTTCCAATTAATTACGTTAATTTCCCTCTTTTTGTTAGAAGGGGTGCATCGAGCACCACTAACGTTCAGTCTTTGAAAATACTGTAAAAGCATTATTATTCGTAATAGTCAAAGTGGTCGGTCGTATGTAGCACTTGCTACATCATGCATTATTATTCGTGATAATCGAAGTGTTCGCATATAGCCCTAGCTACATCATGCATTATTATTCCTAACAGTCAACTATCATTCGGATAGTCAAATTTGTTGTACGTAGCTTGTGACATTTGGGTCCAAGCTATCGCGGTTATTATTGATACATAGTAATCCAGTCGATTGCCAAAGTATTGGCAAATTCATATGTTGTTAGTGTATTAATCATTCCTTTAACTTGGTTTATATACAGTAAACCAAAATTATAGTTCGCTGTTGTCATAGTGTAATACGAGTGTTTTACTTTAATTCCTTAACATTTTCGTTGGTTTATCTTATTGGATAAACAAAGCTAGTTCATCATCGAGATAACTATATACAAGTGCCCTTGAAGTAAAACTCTTCGTCAACTAAACAAAAATACAGTCCACTATAAGCCATCGAAATTAATCATCGAGATTAATTAATTTGCAAATGTCTACGAAACAGTTGCTATTTTGATAACTTGGTATTTAAAAGAAAACAGGAAATTTTCTATAAAATTCAATTCAACTTTAGTTACCTTTCAATATGATTTTTAAGATAAGGTCATTTCAGTGTATGGATCTCGAGATAAACTCTTGAGTTGAATTGAATAAACCAGTAGCTGCAATTATGATGATTTTTTATCCCATTAAAAAAAAACTTCATTTATCGTAAAAAGAGATCCGTATTCAAAATGAAGTGTGAATCGTTCTTTGCTCGTTTAGGTACTCTTCATTTCGCAAACTTACAAACAACTGTCATAATCATTCTCTCTAAGTATAGACACAGATGCCAGCTGATTCGTGCTTAACGTTGGATCAAGATGAGCATGATACTTAACAAATTTGTAGTCTAGAATAAAATAGAAAGGCCTTTTACTTGATAGAAGAAATATAACAAAATTTGAATATTAAAACATATTGAAATATGTTTATCTTCTACAATTTTAATTTCAAAAAATTTTTAATTCAAAAAACTTTTAGAATTAAATTTATGTCTACAACAAGCACCGCTTACATTTAATAGACGTATATAATCGAAACTCAATATATAATGTCAAATGGAATAAATAACCGAACAGATATACGAAAGTAATTAAAATTAATAAATAAATATTTAAAGGAGACAAAATTTTGTTTCTGGTCTTACCTTTAAGAACACCAATTGCCTTTTAAAAACATGAACACACTTAAAGAACTTTTCAAAGAATATAATTTATTTGAAATATTTAATATACTTAAATATTCGAATAAGTTATTTCAAAAATCTCTAAAAAAATGTGCACTTTATCTTCAAAAAACAAATATAATTCTAAGCAATCCCGTCTTCAGCCCTCATTTAATATTCCAAATATCAAAATCAAAAAACTAACCTATATAATAATAATAATAATAATAATAATATCTCTCTACGTGTTAAAAGACTAAAGCTTCGAAACACAGATCAACTACATAATTCAAGATTGATCTATGTTCTAACTAAATCAAAGAACAGTGTGAGTTATTTCAAGGTTTATTTAAAAATTTGTAGTCGTTAGGCATTACAGTGTGTTGAAGAGAACCAAAAATCTAATTTAATTGATTTTGGTCTGATTACACCCTAACGAGTCAACATGTATACAACGGTGGGTCTTTTCCATGAATTTTATTGATTTTCATTCTCTAAGTTTTCAAATAATGGTTATATATAACTAGTTTACAATGTGTAATACATAAAATCCATGACAGTATGTTACACTCTGCCGATATGTAGAATTTTCTATTACTATAGCTCACATTCCTTACAAATGAAAATGTGAAGTCTCCAAGTTCATTCGTGCGGAAATAACTGGCATTTTTATTTCCAGTTGTCTCTAAATCCTTACGAACTAAGGCACAAATCTGTTGGTTATTATTAAGAATTCAAATGCTGAATTTGGTTTCAATCAGATCAGAAGATTCGAAATGATAAAAAGAATGAAAACGTTTCAAATGTGAATAATTGCGAAACAAAGGACGGATTTTACCCGTAAAATGGACAGAGATATTGGATGGAGTAGTCCGTTAGTTTATGATAGTTCATTTTAATGGAATGAAATAAAAAATTACTTTGTTTTCTATCACTTTTTATTATAATTGATATACAGTGACTCGAGTTTCGTAGTGTTTTCTACATTTTTAAACTGAATGAACAAATTAGATCTCAACTATTATATATGCTGATTGTAGGCTTCGGCAGAGCTTTGAAGGGAGGGGTTTTCCAAAGTTTCGTCTGTTCGTTTAGTAGTTTTATTATTGGTACGTGCCTCTTATATTTTTCAATTTCTATGGATTCCAGGATGTCAAGTTTTTTCCCTTTGGCTTCCAAATATTGTATTTTTACTTAACCTTGCATTCTGAACTTTCCGTCAATGTTTCCTCGTTCTCGTTCAAGTGTAACTTGGGTGGTCTACACAACGTAACGTCCTATTTTCCTGCCACTAGATGATCACGATAAAGTAGGTTAGAGTTATCTTACTCCGTATAATACCGGGAACTTAGAGTATCCCATATAATATCAGATATTTTAGAGTACTCCGTCTAGTACTAGATAGCTCAGCATAGACCTTATTTTTCACGTGGCCCCAAACGAAAAAAGTCTAAAGTTAAATCCCAACATCTGGATGGCGAATTGTTATCACTTCTCTAGTATTAAATCTGCTAGAAAATTTTGTCGCCAAATTGCGATTATTTCGTTGCTTGTGTGGCCGTCTTGTTGAGAATAAATAACATCCATATCAATATGTTCCAATTCCGGCCATAAAAAAATCACTAAATCATAGCTATGTAGCGCAATCAATTTCCCGTAACAGTTACACGAGCCTCATATTCGAATAAGTAAGGTCCAATCACACCGCAAGCCAAAAACCGCACCAAACACGTTGAAGATGGAGAGGCATTTCAACAACTATTCTAGGATTTTCTGAGCCCTAAATGCGAAAATTCTACTTTTTTACATAAGAAAGTCTCCGAGCTAATCATTGAAGATGATTTTTCGATGGAAATCCGGATCAATTTGATGCATTTCAAGGATTCAATCGGCGAAGATACGACATTGCTAGTGATCGACTGGCTTGAGTTCTTGTGTTAATTAAACCTTGAAAGCCTTTATTCCCAAGTCTTTATGCAAACTACGGTGTACTGTCGTACTATTTTTTGTCAAATGTCAAAAGATGACAGATTTAAAAATGAGAGCTGCCAAGATAGCGGGCTATTCAGAATGAGGAAATGGAAAACCCTTTATTAATGTTCACACTCTCATTGGCACAAAATACAAATATATGAAATATTTTTCAATTAAAATGAGGTTCCACCAAGAAGAGACCCAATCAATCACATAAAAAATATATGGTGATGAAATAAATGATGGATATTCACGAAATGGGTCCCAAAACGGATTTTCAATTCTATTAAATAAGAAATATCTCATATATTTTGACGTGACAACGTCTTATAAATTGGTTTGCCGGGTGACACTTCAAGAAACTGCGTTACGCTCCGCTCACGTTATGCGCTCACAATGAGAGCGAGTGAGAGGCACGCGTCCCTTCCACTCGGGCATGGTTAGCCCGCCTAAGAGCGAGAGAGACAGACATAAAAAGTGAAAGGCACGCGTCCCTTCCACTCGAGCACAGTTAGCCCGCCTAAGAGCAAGAGAGACAGAGCGAGAGAGAGAGAGAGTGAGAGAGACAGGCATACACACCGGTTCATGTCTTGCGCTTCTATTTCGCTTAGGCGCCTGCATACAAGTTTACACGTTGCCAGTTAATTGTAAAACGATTGTGTAGTGATAATGTGAAGGTAGTTTCGTCCATCGCAACAATTCAAACAGCAAAGGTAAATAATTTCAGACTGATAATATAACATGATGAAATAAATGACTAAGACATAAGTGAATAGGTTATGTTGTAGTAATCACAATGTTGTGGTAGTTTTCAATCAAAAAAGTAGTAGAAATCGTTTCTCAACCAATAATAATTTGTTTAACTTGAAAAAATGAGCGCGACTTGCTATGTAAAAAATTGAAATAACAATGTTTAACCTCCAACCTGTCAAATCGAAACTTTCAAACATTCAAACCGAGACGACTAATCACTGCGCAAGGTCGTAAGCGCGCGATTTACAAATTCAAAGATCAAATGTGAATTAGTTTTCTCCTTTTAGAAAATACACTTTGAATTAAAATCGATTGATATTAACAATTAATGTGATTTAAATAAATGTTCTAACTTTCAAATTTAGTTTTTATATTTATAACAATGTAAAACAAGTTAAATTTATTAATAACTTATAACAACTGATTGATAAATAAAATTTTGTTAATATGAAATTCAGTGCGAGATTCTTTGTATAAATTAATGTTTTAAATATAATTCTTTGTATAAATAAATGTTTTAAATTGTTACTATTATTTCATCCTTCTTCCTACTATACGAATGAATATTCACATTAAAATTATTTTACCACTCAAAGTCGTTGTCACGTAAAACTTTCGCCCGTATACCGACTTTACAGGCAACAAATTTTTTTAATCATTATTTTATGATGAATAACACGATGAATTTCTCCATTGAATTCAACTAACCTACATGTAGGAAGTTTTATAGACCTCAGAAGCTTCGATTTTACTACTTCCAAGCTGAATAATTCAAATTGAGGGGCGTCTGACATATATCAGCTTGTTAGGTGAGATTTTCCATAGCGACAACGGACCTGTCGGTAGTTTGGACACTTGTCAATCGTTATAAATTGTAGGGAACCCAAGAGACATTAGAGACCCGCTTTTACGAGCAACTGTCCTCAAAGTTAGGTAGTAAGATGAACCTTTCAGATTGATGTCGCACTCGGTTTGTGGAAAATACGATCGTTATCAGTAAAAGGTTTTCAGGTAGTCGGTAGTAAATAGTGGAATAATGCACTTGGTTATGAACGTTTCTCTGAGTACTTGATATTAATAGTCTAATACGGTGTTCGAGAGTAAATAAAGCATGTTGAATCAAGAAATTTTGTGGACACAAAAGTCAAGTCTTTTCCTACGGATCATTTAGTTTATACCTCATAGATAACTTCATTCCATTAATTATTCAGAAATCTGCCACTGATGGATGGTTTCCTAGGTTTTTTCAGTTTTGTTTTCTCCTACTTGAACAATTATTCAGGGTGTTCATGTAATAATATACTTGTTGATGAATTTTTAGACATTATACGATAAATATAACATTCACTATAAGAATAATTCAGAAAAACGTGCCTACCAGATCTCTTCTATTAATGATGTGAAAAATTAGAATTCACAATTATATATTATAAGAAAGTGATCTTTCTTACTATAAATGTTACGATTTGAATTTCATATCCGCTGTACCTTTAAACAAGCCCCCAAAAAGCTACATTAGATAAGTGCAAATTTCAGAACTGCCTCTCTTGGAGAAACGGAAAATCTCATGGGTATGTAAAATACAAGATTGAAAGGATACATTCTTACTTCTTCCTTCGGTCTGAACCCTTACATATGGGCAATCAGAAAAAAAATTCTTGTGATTATTCTTCTCGCATGAGCTCTTGACCTCTTTCGAAAATTATTGAAAAATAAAATTTCAAATGAGAATAAGTCAGCAACTTTTGACCACATTCAGCTATTTTTTTAACGTAATTCATGTAACATAAAAAGAGGTTAATTCTTGATAGAAGGTATATAAAATTATTTAAATATTTCAAAAATTTTCAAAAAAATTTTAAAATTAGCCTTCTACATATTTAATTCCAAAAGAATATATTTAATGATTATAACTTCTGAAAATAAATTAAAATAATGTCGTATAAGTACCACTTATATCATGACATATAAAATAAACATTCATTATAAGACATCCGAATGGTATAACAAAATCCAATAAATAAAAATTATCAACCAAAATCCTATAAATTAAATATTTTGAATAGACAAAATTTTGTTTCTGCTGATCAATCTTATGAAAACCAATATCTTTCAAGAATATCCAACATAATCTTAAGAATTTCATCACAAAACTATCTTACTTAGACTATTCAATATTATTGGATATCTAACCAAGGTACTTTATATAAAAACTCAAGATATGTAAAACATTACTGAAAAACAAGTTTTAAGATCAACTTTGCTTCATCAGTATTCAAATATTCATATTCAATAAATATAACATCAATCAACAACAAATATTCACTCACCCTTCATTCCTCTAGAAAAAGTTCTACCGAAATGAGACCTTTAAATATGGTGTTCACTACACACAAAAATATATCTGTTTTTTACCATTGATCTAGAAGATTGAAAGACAATTTAACGGCCTCTGCTATAGCACAAGGACTATCTGTATAAATAATATTAAGGAAACCAAATAATTATATATTATGAATAAAATAACATAAAAAGAGGTTAATTCTTGATAGAAGGTATATAAAATTATTTAAATATTTTAAAAATTTTTTAAAAATTAGCCTTCTACATATTTAATTCCAAAAGATTATATTTAATGATTATAACTCCTGAAAATAAATTAAAATAATGTCGTATAAGTACCACTTATATCATGACATATAAAATAAACATTCATTATAAGACATCCGAATGGTATAACAAAATCCAATAAATAAAAATTATTAACCAAAATCCTATAAATTAAATATTTTGAATAGACAAAATTTTGTTTCTGCTGAACAATCTTATGAAAACCAATATCTTTCAAGAATATCCAACATAATCTTAAGAATTTCATCACAAAACTATCTTACTTAGAATATTCAATATTATTGGATATCTAACCAAGGTACTTTATATAAAAACTCAAGATATGTAAAACATTACTGAAAAACAAGTTTTGAGATCAACTTTGCTTCATCAGTATTCAAATATTCATATTCAGTAAATATAACATCAATCAACAACAAATATTCACTCACCCTTCATTCCTCTAGAAAAAGTTCTACCGAAATGAGAAATGAGAAATAAGAATTTTTACCTTATTTTCAGGGCAAAAATTTTCCTAAAAACCAAATTTGATTTCAATCAGATTAATAGTTTCAGAACTATTGGCAACATGAAATGAGAAAAAAGGTACGAGGAGCGAAGAAGTTGTTCGCTACACACTCCCCCTCCAGTGAGCGTCGATGAAGGTCACGGAATAGGGCGTTGGAATCAGGCAAGGATACAGTCCGCCACTGATTTGGTCGCGGTGCCATCTCCAGCAGGGATCTGTGGAACGAAAGGAAAGGGCCATCTCGGAATGATGGATAGGGGGTCATTAGGGCCACCTAACGAATGGGTTGGTTTGCTCTTGAAGCAAACCCCCCAATCACGTCGGGCTCAGCAATGAAGCTCTCGAAGGAGATGTTGGAGAGGGAGCTTAAACCTCTTGATTCGGGAAACGGCGTTTCGTTTCCGAGTCTGCGCATCTGAAACTCATCAGACAGGCGTGATGTGCAGGCTCTGCCTGTGATGCCGGTGACCATGTGTTCCGCTTGGAACGGTGATCGTCAAACGCTGTGCCTTGCCCTACTTGAACTCGGCTGGGACGGTGAGTCATGAATCTTCAGACTGGTCTGGTCCTCTATGGTTACGCCGGTCAAGCTACGACAGACCAAGGCAGGTTTCTCGACGAGAAGCGAGTTGTTCGCTACACCACAACTCATTATTAGTGACAACACTGTGTTTTTGTTAAGTTTACATTTTGAGCTAGCTCTACACATTACACGACACTTCGTATATAGCTAAAAAATTGCAAGAAGCGGCGGTACAAGTAACTAAAAATTTTCGGAAATAAAGATGAGAAAAACATCATAAAAAAGGGATACAAATAACGACCAATTCACCGAAATACCGATAAAGAAAACAATGCAATAAAACGGATATAAATAACCATGAAATATATTGAGGTCAATTATCGGAACTACTTCAATAATATAGTAAAAAATATTTAACAATGGGGAATTTGCAACATCTGTTTGTTCGTTAAGAAGAATTTCTTCTGCTTCCAAAAGCATGAGTCTGGTACTTTTATTTTCATAAAAGATTACTACTTCATAGTTATTAATGAAATTATGTCCAAATTATTTCAAATGACTGTCAAATGTTGAATGTGAGATGTCTGAAGTATAACATAGCTGGTCTTCCTGAATTCTTTTCTTAAAAAATCTTCCTCTTGGTCTAATATAAACCCTTTGGTTTATATTAGACCAAGAGGCAGTAATTATAAGTCAACTCATAGACTCTAGATTTATTATCTTTATTTGTTCACTGTTATGAATAACAGTGATTCAGGAGGAAGGAAATATATATTAAATAGTCTTGAGATTTCTCTAGGACAAAAATATTTTCAATTCAGTGATACTATTTATATTAGGGTGGGTCAAAAAAATCGAATATTTTATTTTTGACTTTATACTCTGAAAAATAGGTTCGTAGACCCCTAAAAAGAATTCTCTCCAAGTATGAGCTCTAAATTATAACGGGAAGGTCCTCCGCTTTGCGGGTTTCTATTTTTTTCGAATAATCAGATAAAAAAAAATTATATCTCGCTTCCAACTGCTTGGAAAAATATTCCGTGGCATAAACTTTGTAAGAAATTGAATGCTCTACAAAAAAGGTCTCTTATGATTTTTTCAAGAATTCAACCGATTAAAAGATATTCATAGTTGAAGTTTGGCTGTTTTAAGGAAAATATTCGTTTTTATTATAAATTTTATAAGTCGATGAAAAAAATTATTTCGAATTGCGTAACGCACGATTTGGTAGGAAATTTACTGCTCTACAAAAATGGTCTCTTATGATTTTTTGATTAAGTGAATCCGTTACGAGATATCCATCGTGAAACATTAACGAATATCAATATTTCCAGTTTTTGATCAATAATTCGATAAATTTCAATTTAAATTATAAGTTTCAGGAAAATTTACATAAATGTGAATTTCAATCATAGAAGTCACTCTTTCAGGAGTTATTTGTTCAAAAATTTATTAAGAAGTTTTTGTTCTAATGATATTTTTTGCAAGCTTTATCTGTAATAAAGCTTGCAAAAAAGATAGTTAAGAAAAAAACATAGGTGGCGTTAGCTTTAGAGTACCAACAGAAGAAGTTATGTAATTCAGAACAAAAAGCCTCTCTCACAAAAAAATTTATGTATAATTGGTAGAATAAAATTTGAAAATACATACTAAACAACCGTAATAATATGAAATGCCAATGCAAATGACATTTTAAATTATTACAAGTAAAGCTTGCAAAAAATATCATTAGAACAAAAACTTCTTAATAAATTTTTGAACAAATAACTCCTGAAAGAGTGACTTTTATGATTGAAATTTAAATTTATGTAAATTTTCCTGAAACTAATAATTTAAATTGAAATTTATCGAATTATTGATCAAAAACTGGAAATATGGATATTCGTTAATGTTTGACGATGGATATCTCGTAACGGCTTCACTTAATCAAAAAATCATAAGAGACCATTTTTGTAGAGCAGTATATTTCCTACAAAATCATAAGTTACGAAATTCGAAATAATTTTTTTTCATCGACTTATAAAATTTATAATAAAAACGAATATTTTCCTTAAAACAGCCAAACTTCAACTATGAATATCTTTCAATCAGTTGAGTTTTTGAAAAAATCATAGGAGACTTTTTTTGTGAAGCATTCAATTTTTTACAAAGTTTATGCCACGGAATATTTTTCCAAGCAGTTGGAAGCGAGATATAATTTTTTTTTATCTGATTATTCGAAAAAAATAGAAACCCGCAAAGCGGAGGACCTTCCCGTTATAATTAAGAGCTCATACCTGGAGAGAATTCTTTTTAGGTGTCTACGAACCTATTCTTCCGAGTATAAAGTCAAAAATAAATTATTCGATTTTTTTGATCCACACTAACTTATAAGTCAGATGAAGGATTAATTATGGGAAGTTTAATAAGTCCATTTAACAAAAATTTTCATAGATAACTCAGATCCCTAGGGCAAATGTGCTCTTTATGGGTTTAGATAGATGATATCAATTGTTGTTTTAATGGAAAATCTCTGCAATATTAATAATTTTATTGATGATATTCATCAAATAGCAAATTCACTTTTGAGAAAGAGAAGAATTCTAGTATATATATTCTTGAATTTTTAGGAAAAGATTATTTGCATCTGCTACAATTCAGCATTTCCCGTAAACCGACGTTCACAGATATCACAATTCATCAAACATCGAATCCTATTTATCAGAAAATGGCTGCATATTGTCGGTAACCTGGCTGGTTCCAGGTACACTGTACAGTAGAATGGAAAAACTCCATATTCATTGTAATATTAGGCTTCTTTGTATTTTTATAACTTCCTTGTGTTTCAGTATGTGTTTCAGTTTCGTGACATCAAATAATTACTGTATTTTTATCGTTCTCAGATATTTAGATCAGATATGCTTTGAACATCGTGATTGATAGGAGAATTGGGGCCCTTAGTCTAAGAAGAAAAAATTACTGAATGTTTTGCGTGAAATGGGAAAAAAATGGCTACGAATATCTAGATTTTTATTGAAAAAGGAACAGGATATATATATACAGCTATACAAAATGCACAAAAAACCTCGCAAAAAAATTAACAACATTCAATTCAGTTTATTTATATGTCCAAATCTAAGTCTGTAAAATACTGTCATAAAGGGTGTTTGTATCTTTTGGTAAAACAGATGTGAAATCTTGAAGACTTAATTTTTGGTGGAGTTGGAAACAACCGTGGTTAATGTAAAATAACTGGAATATTTTCTGTTCTAACGGGAAGTTGTATAAAATCCTCGTTGTGATCAAGATAAACTTCTTTTGTTCCATTTGTATCATACTTAATACATTTTATATAATTTATGACGGGATCAGGGGTTTTCCTTCCAGGTCGTGTGGAAGAATATCTCAAACTATTGGAAGAGATTTTCTGGCCTCCACAGTCACAGAAGCGTAATAACTTGGGAGGTGAATTTCTTTATGCTTAAGACCCCGTTCGATGACACTGTTAACAGACTCACACTTCATTTGAGTGTGAACCGGTTCAAGATATTTTTGGAATACCATAATTTCACATTTAACGGCGAAATTCAACAATGCATTAGTAAGAACATTTATACAATTTTGATGACCACACCCATCGGAGTAAATAATAATGGGAATTTTTTTAGATTGACACAATTATCTTCTAGATAATAAACAATGCACGATAAAAATGTAGAAGCCTTCAGTCGATTGTTTTCATTCTCAGTAAACCAATAACACATAACATCACGACTTCTTAAATCGAAGCAGCAAAGTTATGGCAACACAACTTACTTTTGAAATACAATTTATTAGCTGGTACGAAGGGACACAACTTGAAAGCCTGAAATTCCATCGTAAGAGCTATAATTTCAACTTGTTCAGCTTTGATTTTGTCACTTAATTTAGATTCTCTTGCAGTTTCCTTTCTTCTAGTATGAGTCTGATATTCTTCTCCGGATATATTGCCGTATTTAAAGCCATTACACACATTGCACTGATCCTTTTCTGGAGTATACAATGCTAGATTTTTTTCTTTGAAAAACTTCGAGAAGACGTTTCGTCCCAAGGGAGTTAAGCCTTTTTGGTTGCAAAATGTTTCAACATATACTCCATATAACTGTGCCATACTCTGAAACGAATATTCCAAGTATAGTTTAATGCATCACGGCGGCAATAATGTGACGGGAGCTTCGGTAGTCTATCAAAAAAATCCCCAAATACTTGTAGCTTTCTGAGAGTGTCTTCTTCTCATAATATCCTGGTCGACATTTTTTCAGAACCTCCTTCAGACATACCAAAGGAACTCTTGTCTACCAAAACTGAATGGTTTTTTATCCAATATCTAGGGTGTTTATGAACATTGTTGGACATACTTGTAGTTTTTCATTCCTGTCATTCAGACAGTACGAATAAGTGCCTGATCTTCTAGATTATTCTTTAGTCTTCTTGTGAGTTGGCATTTTAAGTACGTGAGACGGTTCAAAAGCTTTACGTTGATCCCAAGTCATACAAACTCCGGAATTTCCTGAATATCTTCTGACAACAATCTTTAAAAAACCCTTTGCGATATCTCAATTTTGATTTTCTACACTTGATAGAATCACAAGTTTCTTTCAAAGACCTGGCTTTTCTTTGGTAATTCTGCTCAATTTTTCCTCCCTTCTTTCAACTGAATCCTATATAAGCTTCTCCTTTCATTTTGAGTCGTTTATTCTTATGTATTATCCAATTACTTTAATCTGGAATTTTCTTTCGCTTCCTCGCATCGTTAGTGGTTTTTCATTACATTTCTGTTCCTTTAACAACACTATCTTCTGAGCTACTATTTGTTTCTGAAGCTTTAATTGATTCTTCTACAATTTCAGCTTCGTCCCAGAAGGAAATTTCTGGTCGTCCACTTTCTTCTATGGTGTCATTGGCTTCACAACTTTTCTCACTAATACATCTATCTAAGTGCTCATATATTTTGTCCACGATGTCATTTTCATTCAAAATAAATTATTTGGTCCCTCGGTATTATCTGAAGGCTTATAAGTGCCACTGAGCGCTTCATCTTCATCGTTTGAATAATCATAAGGAACTAAGGAGTATCCCATTGTTGCTCTCTTCTTATCATCACTTTTTCCGTGCATTTTCATTTCTTACACAGTATTTTTCACTTGTTTCATAATAATCGTCACAGTTGATATTCTTTGGGTAACTTTTATCACAGTTAATATTATTTTTATTGCTGTTATTATCAAAACAGTCTTCTAATCAGCTATCTAAGTTACAGTAATCTAGGTCACAACCTTCATTCTGGCCTTCATCCAAATATCAACCTCAGCCGATATTATTATTTCGTAGGGAGAAAGAAATACTTTGATTATTTTCTGGAATAAAACCTATAGGAATATTTTCCAAGTTCAATGCATCCGATGAGTATTTCAGTATTGAAGTTGTGCTCTTCGTAATTTCAGTCTGAATAACGAGCTTTCTGTGTTCAATATCTATAGATATTATATAAGATAGATATCTATAAGATTATCTACTTTTTGAGCTAAAAAAAGTACTCGTCATGTTCGATCAGACATTTTAACATGTACAATTCATTTTATGTAATGAAAATTATATCTGAATGGTGATGAGTCTCTAAGTTTTTCTAAATTACTAGGAAGCAACTTCTCCTATCAGCTTCTTAACAAGTCTTGAAGTACGATGCAAATTCTCCTATCTGAAAATATTCATGAAATTAGCCTTATTAATATTCTAAAGTTACCTTAAATGTTTCAAATGGTATACTCGAGTTCTATTACTATGTCACTGAGTAACAATTTTGATTTCATTAAGAAACTCACCAAAAATCAGAATTTCGACGAAAACTTGCATGCAAATCACATGTCTCCCTGTTGTAGGGCAGTACTGTGGTAACTGACAAGATAGGACATGTTGCATCTACGTTTTCGCGGTCTTTCAGATTGGAGAATTTGCAATCATCATATTTATTATTTCAGAATTTTTTTTTCACTTATGAGATTTTACAGAGGGAAGTAATATTAAATGATCATTCGAAATCTATAATTAACTCATTTTCGCCCAAAGTGACTGATAGGAGGTTTTGCCAGGTCGCTGACGATATCACAGTATGATCAGTATGATAGATTGATTAATGTACCTATGAATCGCGATAACTTTTTTATAGAATTGAATATCATAGGGAACATTCCATTCAATAATGGCGATGGTCCAATTATAATAAAAAAATTTAAAAAAATAAAATTGCATTAAATTTAGTTTACCCAGTGAAAAAAGATTTGACTAAAAGATACATTTCCATTCCTTATATGAATAAAATATCAGATAACATTGCAAAGTATTTCTTAATGAAATTTTTTAATAATTTAGGAATTCATAAAAAAATACAAACAGTGTCTATAAGATGACTTGTAGTGATTGCCTTATGTTATATATTGGTCAAACAGGATTTTTCCAGAAAATAATTCACGAACATCAGCGAAGTTATACGTCAGATATCTCACATTCAACATAAGAATTTTGACATAATTTCAACAATAACTATGAGATTATCCATTATGAAAATAAAAGTATCAGACTCACGTGTTTGGAAGCAGTAGAAATTAGTACAACATTCATTAAATTATTCTCAACGACCAAACAGTTCTTGCAAAATCCCTATTGCTGAATTGAGGTAATTTCCATAATTATCGCAACTACCGTCAAATATTATTGATCCCAATATATTTAACGGTTATTTTTATCCCCTTTTTGGTTTTTTTTTATTCATCGGTATTTCTGAGAATTGATTTTTATTTGTATCCCGTTTTTGCAATGTTTCTCTTATCTTAATTTCCGAAAATTATTAGTAAGTTGTACCGCCACTTTTTTTTACCTTTTAGCTTGGTGTGTAATGTTCAGAGATAGTTCAAGATGTAAACTTGAAAAGCCACAGTGTTGGCCAAACAAATGTCGTTAATAAGAAATTGTGGAAATAATCTATTTTATTTTATCTAATTGAAATGAATTTCCATCCAGTAAGCATCAATTAAATTAAAAAATAAGTAAGAGTATTTACGAACGGACTGTCCGAAAGGAACTACCTTTGAATTCTCAATCAGCGAGTCCAACCTAGTCATTAGAGAGTTTTTTCTGCTCAAAATTGAATTACATAATTTGGGCAAAATGATAGCAGGCTATCCTCTTGAACAGGTGTGCGAAATTGAGTTTTGCAATGAAATCTGATATAATTATTGATTGACATTACTGTAAAGAATTGCTTTGTATGTAGAGATACCTTTTCGAATTTTTCGAAAGCAATTGATTAAACGTCAACCAATTAGTATGCAAATTCTTGATTAAGCATACTTCAAATGGGGTTGAAAGAGGGATGTACTACCGTACTACCGATGTACTAAATATAGATTTCGAAAATTTCTCTTTGGAAAGACTGGGTTCACGTTTCACAAATTAATATCTAATAACAAATAAATAATGTAGATAATACTACTCTGTCAAGAAAGTATCGGGAATTTTCAATTAAAACAACATTTTTACATTTAATCGTCAAAATTTATTGGGTCGCCTTCAAAATAGGCTCCATTTGCTCCAATACATCTATGCCAACGGCACTTCCAATTATCGGAACATTTTTTATAGGCGCTTTCCGGGATGGACTTTAGCTCTCGCGCCGAATTTTGTTTTATGGCTTCAATCCACTCAAAACGGGTGCCACGAAGGGGCAATTTTAGTTTTGGGAAGAGGAAAAAGTCGCAGGGAGCCAAATCCGGCGAATACGGTGGTTGCTGAAGCACGTTTGTTGAGTTTTTGGCGAGAAAGTCAGTCACAATCGTAGCTCGGTGAGATGGCGCGTTATCGTCATGCAAAATCCATGAGTTGTTCGCCCACAAATTTGGCCGCTTCTTACGGATACGCTCACGCAAACGTTTCATAACGCCTAGGTAATACTCCTTGTTTACCGTCTGACCCCCTGGAACGAATTCGTAGTGCACCACGCCACGGATATCGAAGAAAACAATGAGCATCACCTTCATTTTCGAGCGGATTTGGCGTGGTTTTTTCGGTTTCGGCTCATTTTTTGCCACCCATTCCGATGATTGCTGGCTTCTTTGCATATCGTACTCGTAGACCCAGGTCTCATCACCAGTTATAATGCGTTCCATGAATGTAGAATCGGAATTACAGCGATCCAGCATGTTTGAAGCAACCTGTTCGCGATGACGTTTTTGAAGAAAATTCAGGTCTTTCGGTACGAGTCGTGCGGCCACCTTTCTCATGCCCAAAATATCAATCAAAATCGTACGTGCGGACTCGTGGGATATCTTAAGATCATGTGCTATCTCTCTCAAGCTGGTACGACGGTTTTCCAGCACCCTTTCCTTAATTTTATCGACGTTATCTTCGATCGAAGCCGTCGATGGGCGACCACTTCACGACCGTCCTTGAAGGCTCTGTACCACTGATATG
Source organism: Megalocaria dilatata (assembly GCA_034642435.1). Taxonomy (NCBI): domain Eukaryota; kingdom Metazoa; phylum Arthropoda; class Insecta; order Coleoptera; family Coccinellidae; genus Megalocaria; species Megalocaria dilatata. The sequence goes on along the minus strand of CM067854.1, from coordinate 97,489,429 downwards.
CACGAGTTTTCGATAGAGCATTATCACCAAAGGCCTTTTGCAACATTTTCAATGCATCCGCATACGAAAATTCATTTGCAACACAAAACTTTAAACAAATTCTTTGCTCAACGTAATCACCCATAGTGAAAATCGTCACGCACTCTGACATCGACTGATCTAATCAGCTGTTGCAAACACACTAGTTGACAGATCTCGCTCAAGCTTGGCATAGTAATTAAGGACAGTGGTACCAACCTAGGAAAAAAAAATTACCTGCCTCATTGCCCCGCCAGATTTAAATCGATAATTCCCGGTACTTTCTTGACAGAATGTATATTAGAATTTAATAATTTATTCACAGCCTAAAATACATATAATACAAGTTCAGAGAGTTGAATTATTTTACCCAAATTGAGGGAGTTGTTTCGTGACTAGATGTGGAATGTAATCCAGCTCGTAGAGACCATGTAGAGAATTGTCAGCAGAAGTACATATAATACAAGTGTACAATTTTGAGTTGTTGACCCAGATTGAGGTGGATACACTATCTTGATCCTGGAACAGTTCTTCCTTGAGTTTTTTCTATTGTGGTTCACGACACAGACTTCAATTTTATTGGTTTCACTTTTGAGTTCATTTTTCACAACTTAATATCTAATTACAAATGAACAATGTAGATAATACATTCACTTCCAGGCCTTTAGTGCGTTATGGGTGCGTTATGAGAGAGAGAGAGATAGAGAGAGAGATAGAGAGAGAGAGAGAGAGAGAGATAGAGAGAGAGAGATAGAGAGAGAGAGAGAGAGAGAGAGTTCCTTGGAAGTTTAAAGTGAAAAATGCGAATATAAAATAATTCGGGCGTAGAGATAAAAATGTTTCACAAGTTAAAAGAACTTACTTCAAGGGAATGTGCGTGGGATCAGAACTTGTCTTCAACCGAACTTTCTTAACTGACTTTTTATACCGGGTGAGTAGTGACCTGTCTGGCACAGGGGATGTATTTAACTCTACCTTTCTGCGAACTGGCGAATGAGAGAATGGGTTTGGGTCCGAAAAGGTAGCCTAGGTAATTCCGATACGACAATCGTATTGAAACGGCTAAAACAGTGCTAATGGGTTTCTGGGAATAATCTAGGAGAGAAATATCTTCGTTTCTTAACTGGTGTTAAGGCTCGTTTAGGTTTATATGAATTAAATGATTCATATTTGAAAGGCCTAAATTGTTGAACTCTGGGGACGTAAATGTTACGTACCTGTAAAGTGAATTAAAAATTCTTTGTTCAAAGTAAATTTGAACAATTACTAAGTTCAGTTTTTAACATATATTTCTCATACTACGCCTATGCTTCTGTGACTATTCAAATTATTGAAATTTTAAGTTTCCAGAGATTTTTTTAGAGAACGCAACTTGAAATTTTATTATTTAATCTCTATTACAAACTATATTCTCAATGAAGAAGAGTAGCACATTTTTAGTGAATAATAGCATAAATATAATAATATAAAATTACTGTGTAGGAGTATATCTGATGAAGGCTCTAAAATAACTTCTCTTGTATATTCACTAATATGCGAGTATTTATTCAATTACTGAATACAATACTCAATATATGTGGTGGATGAGTTCTCCCAATTTATGCCTTCACGAATAGTCACTCTTTTTAAAATATTGGAATGATATATACTACTTTCAGAATCATCGAATATTTTACTTCTCCTACGGAAATGACGTGAAACCAATTTAATTTGACCTTCGACTTTTAATTCATATTAGTTCAAAGATAATTTTTGTGCTGCTAGTGGAGATATTGTTATGCTGACTGCAAATTTTCAACTATTTTCTCACCATTGATACTCATTTAGAGAAAATAAAAATTTCCGTGTATTCAACACATTCCTTGAATAGATGATTTCTCTAAAAAAATATAGATTTCGAAAATTTCTCTTTGGAAAGACTGGGTTCACGTTTCACAAATTAATATCTAATAACAAATAAATAATGTAGATAATACTACTCTGTCAAGAAAGTACCGGGAATTTTCAATTAAAACAACATTTTTACATTTAATCGTCAAAATTTATTGGGTCGCCTTCAAAGTAGGCTCCATTAGCTCCAATACATCTATGCCAACGGCACTTCCAATTATCGAAACATTTTTTATAGACGCTTTCCGGGATAGACTTTAGCTCTCGCGCCGAAATTTGTTTTATGGCTTCAATCGACTCAAAACGGGTGCCACGAAGGGGTAATTTTAGTTTTGGGAAGTGGAAAAAGTCGCAGGTAGCCAAATCCGGCGAATACGGTGGTTGCTGAAGCACGTTTGTTGAGTTTTTGGCGAGAAAGTCAGTCACAATCGTAGCTCGGTGAGAAGGCGCGTTATCGTCATGCAAAATACATGAGTTGTTCGCCCACAAATTTGGCCGCTTCTTACGGATACGCTCACGCAAACGTTTCATAACGCCTAGGTAATACTCCTTGTTTACCGTCTGACCCTCTGGAACGAATTCGTAGTGCACCACGCCACGGATATCGAAGAAAACAATGAGCATCACCTTCATTTTCGAGCGGCTTTGGCGTGGTTTTTTTCGGTTTCGGCTCATTTTTTGCCACCCATTCCGATGATTGCTGGCTTGTTTGCATATCGTACTCGTAGACCCAGGTCTCATCACCAGTTATAATGAGTTCCATGAATGTAGAATCGGAATTACAGCGATCCAGCATGTCTGAAGCAACCTGTTCGCGATGACGTTTTTGAAGAAAATTCAGGTCTTTCGGTACGAGTCGTGCGGCCACCTTTCTCATGCCCAAAATATCAATCAAAATCGTACGTGCGGACTCGTGGGATATCTTAAGATCATGTGCTATCTCTCTCAAGCTGGTACGACGGTTTTCCAGCACCCTTTCCTTAATTTTATCGACGTTATCTTCGACCACTTCACGACCGTCCTTGAAGGCTCTGTACCACTGATATGCACGAGTTTTCGATAGAGCATTATCACCAAAGGCCTTTTGCAACATTTTCAATGCATCCGCATACGAAAATTCATTTGCAACACAAAACTTTAAACAAATTCTTTGCTCAACGTAATCACCCATAGTAAGAATCGGCACGCACTCTGACATCGACTGACTTAATCAGCTGTTGCAAACACACTAGTTGACAGATCCCGCTCAAGCTTGGCATAGTAATTAAGGACAGTGGTACCAACCTAGGAAAACAAATTTTTACCTGTCTCATTGCCTCGCCAGATTTAAATCGATAATTCCCGGTACTTTCTTGACAGAATGTATACCTTCTCACAATCGTTGCATGGTATACTGTATATTAAGTTTGATTTTTTCATAGGTGATATTTCACTTTTTTATGGCATAAAAAATTTCTTTGTGTGTATTATGTGTTTTATGGCATATTTGCAAATTATGTGCTTTCAGAATTTTAACTATATTTTCTGATAAGTTTAGTACGTAAGGAATCAAGATGTATTTTTGTTCTTGAATTTATTTTCTGTTTCTTATCTTGTTGTAAAACCTTTGCGTTCTTTGTTTAATGATTTTGTTGACTAGATCTATCGTGTAGTTGTTGTTGGTTACGATTCTCCTTACTTTGTTGATTGTTTCTCTTCGTAAACGTGGGCTAGTTAAGATAATTGCACGGTCTGTTATGCCTTCTATGGCACTTCGTTTTTGGCAGAAGGAATGAATTTTTACCTGCCTCATTGTCCCGCCAGATTTAAATCGATAATTCCCGGTACTTTCTTGACAGAATGTACATTCACTTCCAGGTCTTTAGTGCGTTATGGGTAACTAGGAGAAAGAGTTCCTTGGAAGGTTAAAGTGAAATGCGAATATTAAACAATTCAAGAGTAGAGATAAATGTGATTCATAACTTAAAAGAACTTACTTCTAGAGAATGTGCGTGGGATTGGAACTTAATGTTCGAAGAGAGAATAATGCTTGATCGTTTGGACGAGGGTATGTCTTTAACTAAACTTTTTCGCTGACTGGTTTATACAGAGTTAGTATCGCGTGACCGCCTGGTCGAGGGAATGTCTTTAATTGAAGTTTCTTGATTAACTTGCCGAATGAGGGAATGAGAAAGCGGATTTGGGTTCGGAGAGGTAGCCCAGGTAGATTCCGATACGACATTCGAGTGTTGTCGTCTTGGAATGGCTAAAACGGTTCTAATGGGTTTCTAGGAGAATCTTAGTGATGAATATTTTCGTTTCCCAACTGGTGTTCAGACCCGTTTGGGTTTATAGGAATTAAATGAGACATATTTGAAAGGCCCAAATTGTTGGACCTGGTGACGTAATTCTTATATCTACCTGCATAGTAAATTGAAAATTCTTTATTCAAAGTAAATTTGAGAACACCCTTCATCTTGCTTTTGCTTCGAAAACAGGGAGTATGTCAGCAAAAATGATTTTCCCAGTGTTATTTACATGCCTGTTTGTCCAGTTGAAAAACACCCCGCATATATTATCAAAATAAACCATATGATATTGCAGAAATTTCAAAGGTGTAATTAGTGCATTAGAGCAGGTTTGAAAAATGAAAAATTTTTGTTTTCTCACTGCTAAATATGCTAATTAATGCACATATACAAAACAAAATGAAAAGTGGATGAAAAATAATAGGAACATATTCTTCAATTTAAAAAGTTATTATCAAACTAACCGAGAAATAAGGTTAGGCACGTTTGCAAATTTTTTCCAGAAAAAACAAAAATTTAAAAAAACCTAACACCGTGTGCATAAAAATGTTTGAATGGATGAATTATTTACATGAAGAAAACATTCTGTCAAGAAAGTACCGGGAATTATCGATTTAAATCTGGCGGGGCAATGAGGCAGGAAAAAATGTTTTTCCTAGGTTGGTACCACTGTCCTTAATTACTATGCCAAGCTTGAGCGGGATCTGTCAACTAGTCAGCTGATTAAGTCAGTCGATGTCAGAGTGCGTGCCGAATTTTACTATGGGTGATTACGTTGAGCAAAGAAATTGTTTAAAGTTTTGTGTTGCAAATGAATTTTCGTGTGCCGATGCATTGAAAATGTTGCAAAAGGCCTTTGGTGATAATGTTATATCGAAAACTCGTGCATATCAGTGGTACAGAGCCTTCAAGGAAGGTCGTGAAATGGTCGCCCATCGACGGCTTCGATCGAAGATAACGTCGATAAAATTAAGGAAAGGGTGCTGGAAAACCGTCGTACCAGCTTGAGAGAGATAGCACATGATCTTAAGATATCCCACGAGTCCGCACGTACGATTTTGATTGATATTTTGGGCATGAGAAAGGTGACCGCACGACTCGTACCGAAAGACCTGAATTTTCTTCAAAAACGTCATCGCGAACAGGTTGCTTCAGACATGCTGGATCGCTGTAATTCCGATTCTACATTCATGGAACGCATTATAACTGGTGATGAGACCTGGGTCTACGAGTACGATATGCAAACAAGCCAGCAATCATCGGAATGGGTGGCAAAAAATGAGCCGAAACCGAAAAAACCACGCCAAAGCCGCTCGAAAATGAAGGTGATGCTCATTGTTTTCTTCGATATCCGTAGCGTGGTGCACTACGAATTCGTTCCAGAGGGTCAGACGGTAAACAAGGAGTATTACCTAGGCGTAATGAAACGTTTGCGTGAGGGTATCCGTAAGAAGTGGCCAAATTTGTGGGCGAACAACTCATGGATTTTGCATGACGATAACGCGCCTTCTCACCGAGCTACGATTGTGACTGACTTTCTCGCCAAAAACTCAACAAACGTGCTTCAGCAACCACCGTATTCGCCGGATTTGGCTCCCTTCGACTTTTTCCTTTTCCCAAAACTAAAATTGCCTCTTCGTGGCACCCGTTTTGAGTCTATTGAAGCCATAAAATAAAATTCGGCGCGAGAGCTAAAGTCTATCCCGAAAAGCGCCTATAAAAAATGTTTTGATAATTGGAAGTGCCGTTGGCATAGATGTATTGGAGCAAATGGAGCCTATTTTGAAGGCGACCCAATAAATTTTGACGATTAAATGTAAAAATGTTGTTTTAATTGAAAATTCCCGGTACTTTCTTGACAGAGTAGTATGAATCAACAATCAAATTTGTATCATTTAAAGCATATAATACCCTAAATATTTGTATTGTCTTGAAACAACTTACATTTTTGGCATTGTCTACATAAATGTAAACACCTTTTTTTTCAATATAGTAAAACGTTCATGAAAATACATTTTTCATTCATTGAAAATCTTCGTTGAAGTGACTCTGCTCAAAAATATAAGGAACATTTTAGTAGACTTTCCATAGAATGGATTCATAATTCAATAGGATTATAAATCGCTCAGTTCGACAGACGACATTTAGCACCGAGGAAAACGCGATAATAAACCCATTATCCCTCTGAAAATACAGCCTGACTTGGTGTGACCCCCAATGCCTATCGAAAAATGCGCGTCGATTCACAGAACTCTATTTGAATTGGCTGAACTAAATCGGATTCAGTTACCGAGCAGGTCGTTTTTATCAAATGAAACACTTTGTGATGGAAAATTGGTAGAGAGAATCAATGAGATAACGAGCAGGTCACGCCTGAAAGAATCTTAAATTACTGTGTAGTTCGGATTAGAATTTTGAATTTCTATGGAAATTTGACTGAAGTCGATTTTGCCATTGTAACCCCTAGCTTTTGTATTGATTCATTTGAATTAATTACATTCAATTTTGCAATGAATTTGCTATAGGTACATTCATGTTTAGAGTATACTATATTGATTTATTATACAGGGTCCTGCAATAGTGCGTTCTTCTTTCAAAGCTGTCGAACCAGACATCTTAGAAATTTACTTTAAAAGCAGATTACTTGTATTTCTATTTCTGCACCTCAAGAAATTATTCTCCAATACAGGATTTTCACAAAAAAAGTTAAAATGCAAAATTATAAATATTTTTCTAACGGTACAGATCTTATTCAGAGAAAACTGGAAAAAGTTGAGCGCACAGCACTCCGCTAAAAGACCCAAATTTTTTTAAAAAACAAGACGTTACACGAATGGGATACGAATTCTTGGTTACTATTAGATTCATAGAGTCATCATAACATAAAGATTAATCTGCTATAGACAGGACGTCCGTTAGTGATTGCCAAATACTACTCTGTCAAGAAAGTACCGGGAATTTTCAATTAAAACAACATTTTTACATTTAATTGTCAAAATTTATTGGGTCGCCTTCAAAATAGGCTCCATTTGCTCCAATACAACTATGCCAACGGCACTTCCAATTATCGAAACATTTTTTATAGGCGCTTTCCGGGATGGACTTTAGTTCTCGCGCCGAATTTTGTTTTATGGCTTCAATCGACTCAAAACGGGTGCCACGAAGGGGCAATTTTAGTTTTGGGAAGAGGAAAAAGTCGCAGGGAGCCAAATCCGGCGAATACGGTGGTTCCTGAAGCACGTTTGTTGAGTTTTTGGCGAGAAAGTCAGTCACAATCGTAGCTCGGTGAGAAGGCGCGTTATCGTCATGCAAAATCTATGAGTTGTTCGCCCACAAATTTGGTCGCTTCTTACGGATACGCTCACGCAAACGTTTTATAACGCCTAGGTAATACTCCTTGTTTACCGTCTGACCCTCTGGAACGAATTCGTAGTGCACCACGCCACGGATATCGAAGAAAACAATGAGCATCACCTTCATTTTCGAGCGGCTTTGGCGTGGTTTTTTCGGTTTCGGCTTATTTTTTGCCACCCATTCCGATGATTGCTGGCTTGTTTGCATATCGTACTCGTAGACCCAGGTCTCATCACCAGTTATAATGCGTTCCATGAATGTAGAATCGGAATCACAGCGATCCAGCATGTCTGAAGCAACCTGTTCGCGATGACGTTTTTGAAGAAAATTCAGGTCTTTCGGTACGAGTCGTGCGGCCACCTTTCTCATGCCCAAAATATCAATTAAAACCGTACGTGCGGACTCGTGGGATATCTTAAGATCATGTGCTATCTCTCTCAAGCTGGTACGACGGTTTTCCAGCACCCTTTCCTTAATTTTATCGACGTTATCTTCGATCGAAGCCGTCGATGGGCGACCATTTCACGACCTTCCTTGAAGGCTCTGTACCACTGATATGCACGAGTTTTCGATAGAGCATTATCACCAAAGGCCTTTTGCAACATTTTCAATGCATCGGCACACGAAAATTCATTTGCAACACAAAACTTTAAACAAATTCTTTGCTCAACGTAATCACCCATAGTAAAAATCGGCACGCACTCTGACATCGACTGACTTAATCAGCTGTTGCAAACACACTAGTTGACAGATCCCGCTCACGCTTGGCATAGTAATTAAGGACAGTGGTAACAACCTAGGAAAAAAAAATTTACCTGCCTCATTGCCCCGCCAGATTCAAATCGATAATTCCCGGTACTTTCTTGACAGAATGTATATGATTCAATCCACTTGTATGCATTTCCTCTTATTCCATAAGCCTGAAGTTTCTTTAGCAGGTTTTTCTGGTTTATTGAGTGGTATGCTTTTGACATATCCAAAAATATGGTCAATGCTAAGTTGTCTCCTTCCAACAGTTCCAATATGTTCTTTGTTAATTCAAATATGGCTGTTTGGGTAGATTTTCCTTTCAGAAATCCGTGTTGTTTACTGAAAAAATCACAACTATTAAGGAATTCTGTGATTCTGGAGCACATGATCAGCTCGAATATTTTTGAAAAACTTGGCAAATACTGATAGGTTTGTAGTTTCCTAGCTCTTCTGGATTTCCTTTTTTTAATATGGGTTTGATGATAGGCTGTTTTCAGTTGTTTGAACGACTGGTTTACTAAGTGTGCTAGGACGCCATTTATTTCAGGTAGGGCTAGTTTAATAAGACTTGTGGGTATTTCGTCTATTCCACTGGTGTGTTTATTTTTGAGTAGTTTCCCTATTTCCAAAATCTCTGTAGAATTTGTTATTTTAAGATAGATAGATCTGTCATTAGGTGTAAGGTTGCATTTTGATTGGGGATGTATCTGTGAGATGAGGTTATTGAAATAATTATTGAATTTTTGTGCTATTTCCTTAGGATTATCTTCTACACCACATCCCTCTGCGTTCTTCTGCCTTCCCCTGATTTCATTACATATTGACCACATTGTTTTATTCTTACTGTCTGATTTCCTGATTCTTATATCTATAGTATATAGGCGGAATAGACTGCTTCGGTCAATATATTGCATTTTATAATATCAATTACATGTAGAGATGTTTGTGGATCAAAATATTTTTTCATCTACCGGAAGGCTGTGTTGTAAATTCGTATATATTGTATAAGTTGATAATGATTTTGCAGAAGATAAAGCCTATTATGCACCTAAAATTTGGATCATATTGATGACTAACTCATAAATAATTTTTGTTGCAACTGAAGTCTGGTTATTGTAGTGCAAAGTTCACAACAAGGAAGAGAAAATATCCAGATGGATATAAAAAATACTAAATAGGGTTAACTTCCCAAATTTTTCCAGCAACGTACAAGGGATATAAGAAATACGCTAGGTGCAGTATCAAAGGAAAAGGAAAAACGCAGTAATATATTGTGCTCAAAACATAGGCTTATGTGAATGTTACTTCACACCACTTCCTAAATCTTAACTTGTAAACAACCATATTCGCATTATGTCCTTCAAATAAATAATATTTAAATCAGAATTTTTATCGATAGGGATATGGCGTCAGGTGAGAAATATTTATCTCAACGAAAAACTGAGAAAAGTAAATGTACCGAAAATCCATTGGCTAGGAATTTATTACCTAAAAAAACTATTAACGAAAATATATCAAAAATAATTTGAAATAAGGTTATTCTGATTTTCACAAATTTTTATTGTTAAACTCACAACAATTGTTTCGCTATCACAGTAGCATCATCAGGCAAGATCACATTTTGAATAACTAAGCTTGTTTCCGAAATCCGTGGCTATTTATATTACAGTAACTACAATAAATTTTTATTGAGCACTAAAACCCAAAAAAGGGTCCCTGCAAATTCCAGCTTATCTGAATATATTTAACAGAGGTGAGCTATTTAAATCTATTTGTTCGTTAAGCAATATTCCAATTTTATTATGTTTATTTATCTCTAGGTACTCTAACAGATTTAAGGCATAACTTTTGCTTTCTATATGTAGAATTTCAAAGTTATGGTTGAAAGTATGTCCTGTTTCTAACAAATGGTTGCTTTTATTATTGAGGAAACTCTTCAAATGTTCACACATCCTATGACGGAAAGTTCTTCCAGTTTGACCTATGTAAATTTTAGGGCAATCACCACAGGTTAACTTATAAACCCCAGATTTATCATCCTTATGTGTGTAGTCTTTATTATTTTTGATAAATTTACTCAAGTTTGAGTTAGTTTTAAATGAAGTTCTCAAATTATATTTATTTTTGAGGTATGTAGCAATTTTCTCAGAAATACCTTTAGTGTATTTTAAGGATATGTATTTAAAATTTTCTTTTATATAAGGAAACACCATATTTAAAGCTATTTTATTAATTTTATTCATCAATAATTTGTCTATCAACTTTGGATCATATTCATTATTAATAGCTATTTGTTTAATTATGTTAAGTTCTGAAATATAATTTTCTCGATTCATGGGAATATTAACTAATCTATGGATCATACAATTAAATGCTGATAATTTTTGATTTAGAGGATGATTTGATTTATTGTGTATAATAGAATCCGTATTTGTTGGTTTGTGAAATATTGAAAAATCATGTGAACTATTTATTCGAGTAACAGTTAAATCAAGAAAATTAAAAGAATTATTAAGTTCGGTTTCCATAGTGAATTTAATTGAAGGATGTATTTCATTGATGAATAAAAAGAATTTTTTCAAAAGTCTGTCTGTACCTGTGAAGCAACAGAAAATATCGTCTACATATCTATACCAATATAAAAAGTATTTCTTAAGGTATTCTTATATTGGTATAGATATGTAGACGATATTTTCTGTTGCTTCACAGGTACAGACAGACTTTTGAAAAAATTCTTTTTATTCATCAATGAAATACATCCTTCAATTAAATTCAGTATGGAAACCGAACTTAATAATTCTATTAATTTTCTTGATTTAACTGTTACTCGAATATATAGTTCACATGATTTTTCAATATTTCACAAACCAACCTATACGGATTCTATTATACACAATAAATCAAATCATCCTCTAAATCAAAAATTATCAGCATTTAATTGTATGATCCATAGATTAGTTAATATTCCCATGAATCGAGAAAATTATATTTCAGAACTTAACATAATTAAACAAATAGCTATTAATAATGACTATGATCCTAAGTTGATAGACAAATTTGTGAAAATCAGAATAACCTTATTTCAAATTATTTAATATGGATTTTCACCAAGTAAGGACTGATACAATTCAATATATCAAAAATGATCCATTTCCAGTTCAATTTGATAGTAGCCCTGTTGTTACGATTCCAGTTGCGCTCAAAGCAACCCTACTCACAATTTGTTTTTATTTTTTCAATCTTCTGATAGCAGGATCCTCACGAAATTTTTCACGAATATGTTCAACACTATTCTCCTACTCAATAGGCAATATCAGGTCGATCAAATCTATTGTTTCAAAAATTTTGGGAAAAATTTTATATGTGAAACTGCAAAACCATTCAAATGATTTTGTCCAATAAAAACCCAGCTAAGGTATTTCAGTCCCTTACCTAATCTGAAAGCTTCAAATTTCAAGCTTTTTTATTTTGAAAGTTTGGAAGCGTTTGCGGGTGGACCGACAGGACAGAATTTCCTTCGACAAATTGAAGACATATGGCCAAAGCCATAGCACGCTTCTCCCTAGAAAAAGAACGCTAAACACAGAATTCTGTATTATACAGGGTTATCCGTTTTGTGCTTTCAAAAGTAAACGTAAGTAAAACACTCTTAAATTTAGAATATTGATCAAATTTGTATTTCAATATAATGCTTGAACATTACCATTATGTGTGGAATGCAACATCATTTAAATGTCCTTCGCGTGATTTCTTACAGACCTCGATCCAAGTGAGGTAATTTTCGATGACTTGCCGGCACATTTCGGGCAATATCTCACCAATTTCTTGACGTAGATTGGTTTTCAGATCGTCAATAGTCTGAGGATTACCGGCTTAAACAAGATCCTTCGCATAACCCCACAAGAAAACTACAAAGGCGATAAATCACAAAATCATGGTGACCAATTCACATCGTCGAAACGAGAAATTACGCCTCCCCGGAATTTTTCTTGCAATAAAGCCAAAACGGGTTGTGTTTTGTGGCTTGTTGCACCATCTGAATCTCATCTCTTCCAATTGCATATTATTAATTTCAGGCCAAAAAAAATCGGTAATCATTTGGCTATAGCGATGAGAATTGATAGTTTGAGTGACACCTTCTTCACGAGCCAATCACTCTATCAGACCAAATTGCACACCAGACAATGATCGTTTTTGGATGTAATGTTCACTCAGCAGTTACATGAGGATTTCCACTGCCCCAGATGCGACAATTTTGCTCATTTACACAGCCACCAAGTGAAAAATGTGCTTCGTCGCTGAAAACAATTCGATGCGAAAAATCGTCTTCCAAACCTTGTAATACGATGACATAATCGGCATATTTTTTACGCATTCTGTGGTCAGCTAGCTTAAGTTATTCTGTCAACCGAACCTTATAAGTATGGAGATGCCAACCCACATGCAAAATACGCCATAGCGCGCCGTAGGAGAGGCCCAAATATTGTTCACGCTGATGTATTGATAAATTTGAATCATCTCCTACACTTTCAGTACAAAAAAGAAATGTAGTACATAGTAGAAATGTTTTCGGTCAAGCGTGCATTTCGATGATGTATGGGCCTTAAGACATCAATGGCGGATCCAGCCTCTTCGAAATTTTTCACTGTTTTACCAATTGTACACTCAGATGGACAATTATGTCGACCATAATATGCCCGTAATGCACTAAACGTTCTTACCACAAAATCATTGTTTGTGTAGTAAGTTTTCAAAATTTTAGCTCGTTCCGCTGTAGATGAACGATCTATATTGTTAAATGGCTAATCTTCAACTGAACATATGAAACTTCGGATCAAAGTTCTGTTTAACAGGGCTGTGAATTCAGGACCTCTAAATAGATAACCCGTTATGATCAGACATTCAAATCAGCGTCATCTTTTGCAATTTTAGAAATGCTTTCATGAAAAAGTATGAAATTTCATGACAATGAAAAATACATGATTGAACGGCTCCATCGTTCTCCTCTCAATCTATATCGTTTCATATTAGCAAGGAAGAATATAAAAATAATATATTCTTCAAACATCATATACTTTTCATTCTTTTTACTGAATTCATCTGGAAAATGTTCGAATAATTTTAGTGATTCCTCTTTATGAGATTATGCACGAGCATTTGTGTCCTTATTTCATATTTAAATAGTGAATTTGAAATGGAATCAATTTATTATATATTTTCGAAAATGTTTAAAAAAACATTTCAAATGAGAATAATGATGCACCATTGAGCTCATTAGGTCAGTTTTTGAACATAACTGATATGTTCAGAAGCCGAATTCACCCCGAAAATTTCAAGTATCTTGGTCTTATCGTTTCGAAATTCATCTTTAGTCGTACGCCTGGACGGTAAATCATCCCGAAATGGCGTGAATTTTCGTATATTTATTGGACACCTAAATACCTAATATCATTTCGACTGATTTTCTAGTTTTCAAATTCTAGGTAAACTAAAAAAAAACAAAGTGAATAACTGCGGAACAAGTGAATCGAATTTGCCCATGAACGAAATCAACCCAGATATTTAGGTCCCAAACCTACACTGAACGGCCAGTTTCATAAACAACATCAAAAGGCTCCTTTATGATAAGGTCCCTTTATGATAAAGGATCCTTTTAATGGGACCACTGCCACGTATCAGTTCCATAACCGTTCTTTATTTAAGGCTTCCTTTAATGCGCCGGTTATATATTTTCGACTGTTGGCTATCCGGAGAACTAGTGATTTTACGAATATAGCTGATGATATTCTCTAAAAATTATGAGTTATGCGTCGGAACTTGTGAATAGAAAGTAAAGAAGCATAAATCAATGTCTGCATAAACATGGTTACATCTAGAAGACAGTATATTGGAATTTATATCATTATTACTTGCGAATTGCTATATTTTAGTGAACGTGAGTTTATGAGTGAATATGGAAGAGAAGAGAAAAAAAGTATTACTTTTAAATCTGAGGAGGAACTACGTCTTTTGCAATTGATTGAAAAAGAGAATTTTAATGTTATGGGATAAAGTCTGGCAGAGAATAGCAACCGTGTTCAATGCAACAGTTCTCCATTGAAGAAATAGAGACTAGCTCAAATCGAAATATAACACTATAAAAACTAAAACTAGAAAGGTGGTAGCTGATTAATGCAGTCATATTATGGGGACTGGTGGTGAGGCTCCATTGAAATTGAGGCAGCCAGTTTCCAAACAGTTGAGCCCAACTGTTACGAACCCACTTAACGAAGCGAAGGAGATTTATTATAAAAAAACAGCCCTAGTAGTGGCTATCAAGGTAGAGAATAAAAGAAAAGAATAGGAGCATTCCAAGTTAAAAACATTATTAGATTTGCAAAGTACATGGAGAGATAATTAAGCGATAATTAAATCCTTTTTTATTTTGAATGCACTTTCTGGGAAAAGCGGTATTAGAATAGTATCAGCATTGCTCCAGATTATGAAATCCCGTCAAATGTGAATTAAAAACAGAAATTTCAATAACACATAATATTTTTCTTTCTTTATTCTCACTTGAAACTTTTTCAGATGTTACCTGAAGTAAAACAATGGATCAAAAATACAAACATAGAAATCTAAATACATACCTTGTAAAATCTTATGAAAATTATATGAAATCTTTTCATGCTGAAGACACAATTTGAATATGAAGAACAGTTTCACAAGTGACAAAAAACTTTATTTTCAATTATCATACAAGTATTAATTATAAAGAAGTAAAATCTTCATTAATAATCAACTGTTTCACTTGACGAGCTGCATTATAATTAGTTGAATTTATTTGAAAGTCCTCTTCCTCCTGCACATCATGCAATCATTCATTTGAACATATTTCGTTCATATCTGCAGCTATATTTTGCAATACAGCGGTAGCAACAATAATTGTCCTTATGGTCGTTAACTTATCACTCATTTCTTTAGAAAGTATAGAAAAACGAAAAAAAATTATATTAACAAAATAATAAATCGAAAGTTTACCTGTTAGATGGGAAGTACAATTGATCTGCAATTTTTTGAAGCAAAGATAAAACAGTTGGTTTTGTCAGCCGAAAACGATCGAAGAAATGTAGCAGCATGATTCGACGCTCACACAATATTTGGTCTTTGACGGCAAAAAACCAATCCAGGTGATTTTTGATCTCTTCATTTGAATTAACGGTTTAACCGTCCAAAAAATTTTGTAATGACCAGAAAAAATAATAATTCGAAGGCGCTAGATTTGGAGAATATGGTGGGTGGGCAGTGTATTCCATTTAAGCTGTAAAAGCTTTTGGCGAGTGACCAAACTTGTGTGAGATTTCGCATTATGTTTGTGGAACACTACACCTTGTCTGTTGATTAATTCTAGCCTTTTCCATTGGAGTGTATCATTCAGTTTTTCTAGCTGTTGACAGTAGACCGAATTAATTGTTGAGTTATCCGGTGAAAGCTCAAAAATAAAAACTATTACTTCAAAATCCCACCAAACAGATAGCATCACCTATTTTTGAAGGATATTGGCTTTCGACATGTTTTGAACGGGTTCTTCCTATCTGTTTTATGATCTCTTGCTTTCGAAATTATTATATTTATATAACCTATTTTTCGTCCTCAGTAATGATGCGCTTTAAAAATGGAAAATTTTCGTGATGTTGAGAAGCGAATCACAGACGTCAACGCGACAAGGCAAATTTTTCTCCGTAAGAACATGCTTAAATCTTGCTTCTTGGTTAAGCCCAGGCCTTTCAAGTGGTCATAAACAGTTGAATTCGATAAAGTTTACCTCTCATTGATCTCACGTGTTGTTATTTAGCGATTTGCATCAACTAATGCCTCATCTTGTCTTTCTCAACTTCAACCGACCTTCAACATCAAAACTGCCAGATCGAAATTCTGCAAACCAGTTCTGGCACTGGTGTACTATCAACACATCTTCTCCATACACATCGGTTAATTTCTTTCTGACTTACTACTCTGTCAAGAAAGTACCGGGAATTTTCGATTAAAACAACATTTTTACATTTAATCGTCAAAATTTATTGGGTCGCCTTCAAAATAGGCTCCATTTGCTCCAATACATCTATGCCAACGGCACTTCCAATTATCGAAACATTTTTTATAGGCGCTTTCCGGGATGGACTTTAGCTCTCGCGACGAATTTTGTTTTATGGCTTCAATCGACTCAAAACGGGTGCCACGAAGGGCAATTTTAGTTTTGGGAAGAGGAAAAAGTCGCAGAGAGCCAAATCCGGCGAATACGGTGGTTGCTGAAGCACGTTTGTTGAGTTTTTGGCGAGAAACTCAGTCACAATCGTAGCTCGGTGAGAAGGCGCGTTATCGTCATGCAAAATCCATGAGTTGTTCGCCCACAAATTTGGCCGCTTCTTACGGATACGCTCACGCAAACGTTTCATAACGCCTAGGTAATACTCCTTGTTTACCGTCTGACCTTCTGGAACGAATTCGTAGTGCACCACGCCACGGATATCGAAGAAAACAATGAGCATCACTTTCATTTTCGAGCGGCTTTGGCGTGGTTTTTTCGGTTTCGGCTCATTTTTTGCCACCTATTCCGATGATCGCTCGCTTGTTTGCATATCGTACTCGTAGACCCAGGTCTCATCACCAGTTATAATGCGTTCCATGAATGTAGAATCGGAATTACAGCGATCCAGCATGTCTGAAGCAACCTGTTCGCGATAACGTTTTTGAAGAAAATTCAGGTCTTTCGGTACGAGTCGTGCGGCCACCTTTCTCATGCCCAAAATATCAATCAAAATCGTACGTGCGGACACGTGGGATATCTTAAGATCATGTGCTATCTCTCTCAAGCTGGTACGACGGTTTTCCAGCACCCTTTCCTTAATTTTATCGACGTTATCTTCGATCGAAGCCGTCGATGGTCGACCACTTCACGACCGTCCTTGAAGGCTCTGGACCACTGACATGCACGAGTTTTCGATAGAGCATTATCACCAAAGGTCTTTTGCAACATTTTCAATGCATCGGCACACGAAAATTCATTTGCAACACAAAACTTTAAACAAATTCTTTGCTCAACGTAATCACCCATAGTAAAAATCGGCACGCACTCTGACATCGACTGACTTAATCAGCTGTTGCAAACACACTAGTTGACAGATCCCGCTCAAGCCTGGCATAGTAATCAAGAACAGTGGTACCAACCTAGGAAAAAAAAAATTTACCTGCCTCATTGCCCCGCCAGATTTAAATCGATAATTCCCGGTACTTTCTTGACAGAAAGACAGCATTTTTACCTTTTGTATAGTAAAAAAAAACTATGATGAAAATGCTGCTTATTGCTCCCCTATTTAAAAGGGCACCAACCAAAAACTACTGCTTAAAATTAATTGAACTTTTTCGCGCACAAGCCTTGCTCTCAAAATATGTAATAATTATACGGCTCAAGTATGTAGTTGGGTTCGAAAAAATACAATTAAATCCTCTGCCGGCAAAAACGAAATTACTTTCCGAACAACCTTATAATTACCGAATGAGTACAAAATATAACTTCGAATTTCTTGTCGTTATTCTACATTTATATGCTGAATATAAAATTACTCGTTCGACTGTTACTCGACTTGATTCGTTCTTTGGAAAATATTGAGATATAAAGAGGAAATTTAAAATGAATGTATGAATGTGAAATCTTTGGACGGATTTTGCCCATTGACAAACTTAAACAGGATGTGTTGATCCTAAAGATATCCTGGAAGTTTAAGGTCTCTTTTTTCAGTTCAAAAGTTATTGTTCAAGGTAACTCTCAACGCTGCTCCGCTCTCAATTTTCTTTTGAGAGTATCAATCATACGATCCTCACAAAGTTTTCAAGAAATCGCGCGATAGTATTATACTTTCAAAAACCAGATTTCAGATTGATTGGATTCGCAGTGTACAAAATATTGGGGAAAAAATATATTTTTCAAATGTAGATAAAGCGTAATTTTTAACTGATTTCGTCAATTCATGAAGGAGATTCTCAGATCCCCAAACCTATTCTAAAAGTTCAAGTCTATAGCTTTTACTGTAAGAAGTTATGGTGTTTTTATATACGGACTGGTCGGATGGAACGGGTTTAGTGTTGACCTCGGATTCTTCATCCGCGAGTCCAACCTAGTCGCTTAAAGCCATTTTTAGCTCAAAATTCGAGAATTATAGATATATCTGCAAAACGTTAGCTCGCTGTTGAATGAGAACCAATTGATAGAGATGTACCTGCAGCTACAATAGTTGAAGGATAAGACTTAACCTGAAAGAGAGATCGGTAGGTTTCAATTATTCAACAAAATGTATTCTATCCAATTTTCATACCATCGTTCAACATAGACACTTCAAGCCTGAATGGGTAGGTCAAGTTACTGAATGGGGAAAATTCTTCCATGTCATCCAGAATTATAATTTGCAGAAATTGCAAACTCATAGAAAAGTAATAAATAGTCAAGTTGAAATTGAAAAATTTTACAACTGCTAGATTGAAAAATTTTATGTGTATCGGAGTAATAAAAGGAAGAATGACATGCTCCAAAAAAGGGACAAGACTGGTTGGTCATATATACGAGTAGAAATAAATGAAGAAAAAATAAAAGACCTACAAGACATGAAAATTTTAGTGATATTTTACAAGATATATTTAAAATTTCAAATGATATTTAACATATAATGAGTATAACACATTGATGAGTAATATTCAAGTATTGGTGTAAAAAGCTCTGAAGTACTTTTCAGAATATTCTACTGCCAAATTTCAATTTGCATGGATATATCAAATTCTGCTTACTTTGTACAGGTTGAAGTAATTAAAAGGTATCCCCCTCTTAAATATTTGTGTGTCAGGGGATGTGAGGGTACATATAAATATACCGTTCGAAGAAACACCCTATAATCAAACATTACCGTCAGGATTTCATTCGTGGCATTCCGAGTTCAAATAGATCTATTACTGTTGTGAAGCATGTTTGTTCCCAGAATCTCGAGTATGCAAAACGTTTCCGTATTCAAAGCTCATGACGTATTCACTTCAAGAGGTTGCGTTCAGCATGTTCCATTTCTAGAAAAACATGTTTGTTTTCGTCTTGTGGAAATCCTCGACTCATTTAATTTCCTTCTTGGCTCTGGAGTATCCTCACAAAAACCGCCAGGACAAGATAGCTGAAAGGCATTGGATTGAACGTATTTAAAGAGTTGATTGAATGTTTCCGCACGGATTTGCAGCTCGTAGTTTACGGTGACCAGGAGAGATTCGTGATATTGAACTTCAATCACACTAAAATTAAGTGTGGTGATATGTACTACGTTAATTCACCAGAAATTCAAGTTTTCAGAGACATAATCACGAAAAAATGTTGTTTCCAATATAACTCAATGAAACGTAGATGTGAAAGCAATTTCACTTATAATTTAATATATAATAATAATAATATATAATTTAATGAACAGATTTTATGTGAAGCGTGTTAGACAGAATAGATTCAACAGAAAGAGGCAAATAAAGTTTTTATTCTTGTATTAGGGATATTATTCACAAATCATGAAGTATTGGAGTTGAATCCAGAAAAAGAATATTTGAATCGTTTCCGAAATTTTAACGTCACGAAGTTCAGTCTGTGTTTTTGTTAAAAATCGAAGAAATTTTCACATTATGCTACCGAAGTAAGATAAAGAAATGATTTTTTTGTTTTTCTTCAGTTTTTATTATGTAATCAATTTGGTTTATAGCTATTTTATATTGTTTCTGTCGAATTAGATTATCATATTGGAGTTGAAACCGTTATTCGCGGCTATTGATTCAATAGTTTGGACTTCAGCTTCGCAGTTATTTTTGATGAGGGTAATGCGAAAGTTCTGTGGATCATACATCGATTGATACGCTGACATTTTTTGTGAATATGGGTGATCGAAGTCAATAGAGACATATATGAAATTTCATTATCTATTATATTGGAGTTGACACCGTCGTTCGCGGCTACTGATTTAATAGTTTGGACTTCAGCTTCGCGATAAGAATAATAAATTTTATGTGAATATGGGTGATTGGAGTCAATGGGGATACATATATCAATGGATGTGAGTTCTCTGTACACAACTCGATATCACACTCGAATAGTAAAATAGAATTCAACGTGTTCAGAAAACCCACATCCACTGATATATGTATTCATATTGACTGCAATCACCATTATTCATAAAAATTGTCAGCGTATCAATCGCTGATCCATAGAGCTTTCGCATTACCGTCATCAAAAATAACTGCGAAGCTGAAGTCCACACTATTAAATCAATAGCCGCGAACACATTTACCCTAGTGATAAGTACTTGGTCCATCCGTAGCTTACCATCGTCGTGGCGATAAGATGCTAAGAAATTGTACTCCTAGAGCCAGCAGTCTTTGGTAAAGCTGGTGGTCTGATACACTCGTTAAAACGAGTGTATCACGCGAATAACGCGAGCTAAAGCTCCCGCATCGAAAAATGCTAATCCATGTTTGATTGAGAGCTTAGACAGGCTCTGGGTCTGGATGTCACCGTTTCCACTTGCGAAAGCTGTAATGCACAGAATGTAAGTTTTGGAGGTTCTTCGGATATTTTGCAAGTTAGAAAATTTTGCCGCACGACCCCTGGTTGATTGCATTCATAGTAGGACAGATATTCAAGTGATTATCTTTAACTTTGGAATTTGTTGTCTCTTAGTAATATCTACTTATTCCGGCACACTTCTTCCGTGTGCCCCATATTTCGGCAGAAGTAATACCTTGTAATGTATTGGAGTAAATGGAGCCTATTTTGAAGGCGACCCAATAAATTTTGACGATTAAATGTCAAAATGTTGTTTTAATTGAAAATTCCCGGTACTTTCTTGACAGAGTAGTTTGTCAACAGACATCAAATAAATAGTGAAACTTAAGCCAAGTTGTTTTTATTTAATCTTTCAATTTAAATTTTTCAATTAGAAAATATTTTAAAGCGTCAGAAGGTTCTGCTGCAAAATATTGTAGGATTGGTTTTTTCATTCATTTTTAATAAAATTTCAGAATTGGTAAAAACTGTCGAAAAATTACATTTGATTGGAATTAGCTCTACTTCAAAGTACATTCTTCTTTATTATTCCATATGGAAGATATGGAAGGATATGTTTCCATTTCCAGGAAAATAACAAAAATAGTTTCATCATATATCTCAAAGTATTGAGGGGCAAATATGTATATTAATTAATGAGAAAATATCGAATGAAACAAAGTATTTGAAAGTGGAATTATTTACTATTCATCGCTTATTTTAGTGTTACAAATATGAATGATGCGAAAGTTTACCGTTCAGAATACCCAAACTTTTCGAAAAACTAATTTTTTCAAACAATTACGTTTCGTACAACAACTTATTCTATACCGAATATGTGCGCTTTTCCTAAGCCGTAGAAATTTGTTAATTAACCTATTTATCCAATAGACTTCCTAAGCAACCGTTCAATTTCGTTCGTGCATCATTCACTCTGATTTTACGTATAAGGCAATAAATATACTAAGGAAGTGTTTTTCGGGGTTTTAGGAGGGAATAGCAATCTGTCCAAAAACTTTTTCAGTTTCAGCAGACAAATTCACAAGGAAATAAATTTAAAAATAAATTAAATCCTCTGTTCTTTTCAGAAAACATTTTCGTACGAGCGATCGTACTGATTATACATTACAGTTTATGTAGAATTTCAGAACATTCTCAGGTAAATCGTTAAAATACAATACATACTCATCATTATAAAAATGATTGTCAAGGTAACATCGGACAAAATATGATTCGTAACAAAAATTTTTCTCTTAATTAAAATGTCAAGACTGCTGAAATACTTCACGCCTGAAATTACGAAATGCATTTTCACATTCCGCTTGATCTATTAGAAGAATTAGTAGCAATTGTAGTGATATATTTTCAATTTTAAATCGACGTTCATTTATTCCACGATGGATCATGAAAGCAATTATGGATTCCTGGCAAAGCCAAGATTCATGCCTGGAATAAACGAAATTCATTATAATTAAAACAAGTTTTAGAAATAAATATGTTTTACTAGCAATAAATTGATATTTTTCACATTTAATTGTGACTCGAGTCTCGGGAACTAACTATCCCATCTTCAGACAACTGGAGACTTAAAAAGCAGAACCTAGTAAATACTAGGTAATACTAGGGGTACTAGGTAATACTATGCATATACAGAGAAAGAACCGATAATAAAAACAGGTTAACAAAGTTTAAAAAAAAGAGGACGCCTAACAACCAGATATTAGAATGTCGGCACGCCAAAGAAGATTGGTAAACAGATCTTACTTATTTAAATATCTCAAAAATTGTTTATTTACATAGATCCGTACGGTCATTCACTATTCTAATGTGAACTAATTCAAAAATATCAACAGATTCTGAATAATCAAGTTTCTTTCCCTTTGATTCTACATGTGAAATTTTAAGATTATCTCTTCTCGGAAAAGGATGGTCGTTTTCTAAACAATGAGTGACAAAAGTAGAAGCTTATTTGTTTTTCATGAAATTCATTTTATGTTCGTTGAACCTCATCTTGAAGGATGTCTGTCCTTAATCAGGACCAGGCTGAAGCTTTCAACATATTTGGATTTGCAGAATTCATTTGAGGGAGTTACGTCCTCTCGGTTTCTCTGTTTTTCTGGAATGAATTTTAGCCAAATGTAAATTCTCCCAAAATAACTGCCTGAGGCCAGAATGATTCACGAAATACTTTTTCATAGGCATTTCCACTAGGTTAGCCAATAATGAAAGCTGAATTTTACCCAAGAGTGTTAAGTTTCTTGCCAATAATATTTTCATTTCAATTAAAAAAAATGTATATATGACAGTAATTTATTTCCACAAAAATGTTTGTACTAATACAACAATTGTTTCACCACGATGTGGCTTCTTCAGGTATTACATTGTACTTACGGTCTGATGGTATTGAGTGTAACCGAGTTTATATACATTTTTAGGTACGTGACCAAATAATAGTAGCACAAGTCATAAAAACTTTAGGTGTTTATTGGAGTTTGCCGCTAAAAATGCCATTAAGGAAAAATATTCAGTAATGGAGAACGATCGACATCTGCTTGTTCGTTCAAAAGGATTTTACGGGCATTATACCTGTCGATTTCAAGAAATTCTAAAAGTGTTAATCTAGAACTTTTGCTTTCAACGTGGATAATTATATATTTATCTTTATAAAGATAAAGAAAATAAATCCGGAGTCTCCAAGTTAACTTGCAAAGATTGCCCTTTATTATACATTGGCCAGACTGGTAGACCATTCAAGAAACGTATCCAAGAACACCAAAGGGGTTATATATACAATGCTGTACATTCGACATATGCTAATCATCTTAAGGAATTTAGGCATAATTTCAACAATAATTATGAAATTATCCACGTTGAAAGCAAAAGTTCTAGATTAACACTTTTAGAATTTCTTGAAATCGACAGGTATAATGCCCGTAAAATCCTTTTGAACGAACAAGCAGATGTCGATCATTCTTCATTACTGAATATTTTTCCTTAATGGCATTTTTAGCGGCAAACTCCAATAAACACCTAAAGTTTTTATGACTTGTGCTACTATTATTTGGTCACGTACCTAAAAATGTATATAAACTCGGTTACACTCAATACCATCAGACCGTAAGTACAATGTAATACCTGAAGAAGCCACATCGTGGTGAAACAATTGTTGTATTAGTACAAACATTTTTGTGGAAATAAATTACTGTCATATATACATTTTTTTAATTAAAATGAGTTTCCACCAAGTGAAGACCGAATCTATCAAATATTTATTTTCATTTCCTTCAATATCTCTCAAGAAAGATTGTATATCCTCTTCATAAATCTCTTTAGCAACAATTTTTCCCACATGCATCCAACGTCTTCGAATTGCAACTTTAATTATATTAACTGAACCATTTGTTTTCGAACCATCTTCATAATATTTCTTGATTGTTGTTTTTTCTTTGTAACTTCAATCCATTATTTCTTATTGTTAGATTCCTTGATTTTAAGAGCTGAAGTAAAAGCCTTTTTATTCGAATCATTATCCTCGATAATAGATTCATGATTGACCGATACACAATTGTTCACAATTATGCTCGGAACTCTAGGTGACATTTGCGGTCGGCGATCTTGCGCCTTATTCAAGTTTTCTTTGTCCACAGAACTAACTGTATGTGTTCTCGAGCTATGCGCCGACAGCATCGATGCCGAATGTCTGTATCTTATCTTGAGGAATCTTGTTGACAGTATTTTCATTATGCTTTTATCTGTTTTTATTTGATTTTGAAGGATAGATATCTTGTCTTTCAAAAGATTATTGTTTTTAATTAAAATTGAGTTATTGCTTTGGATTTCTTCTATAGAGCCTTCAAATATTCAATTTCAATTCGAACTATTTTATTTTCCGTCCTAACAGAAATTTCTTCGTTTATCTGACCTTCTGAAGTTACATGGTGGCAGGTTGAATTTTTTCTGCTAGCTGATTTTAGGAGACAAGATGGATGAAAAATCTCTTCACATTTGATATATATAAGTATTTCGTCCACTTTTCGATTGCAACAGTTGCGAATTCTATCGGAATTCGCAACTGTTGATCATATGGCACATCTTCGCACCCGAACATTTTGTCTTATATTTGAACAATTGATCCAAAAATCACCAATTTCCAGATAATCAGCTCGATCAATACAAGTGTTTGAACTTGGAGTCGGTGGCTGATTACTGTTTTTATGAAGCAGGAATTTACTCGCGGAGTGTTGTCAACACGACCTTGCCCTTTGACCATATGTGAACCTGGGAAAATAGATAATTTAATTCGACAGAAACAATCTGAAATAGCTATAAACCAAATTTATTCCATCATAAAAACTGAAGAAACAAAAATTCCATTTCTTCATCGTACTTCGGTACCATAAGTCAAATATTGGCCAATAGTTTTTCGAAATAAGATATTAATTTTGCTTTCAAAATATAAAACAAATTATCATCCGTATTATTTAACGCAAAGGACCCAACTCCAAATATACATAAATCGGGCATTTATGAGTTATCTTGCTCGACGTGCAGTAATAAATACGAGTATATAGGACAGACAGGACGTTTCTTCAAGATGAATATAAAATGAATATCATGAATAATAATTATAAACAAGCTTCTACTTTTGCCAACCATTGTTTAGAAAACGGCCATCCTTTTCCGCAAAAAGATAATCTCAAAATGTTACATATAGAATAAAATGGAATGAAATTTGATTATTTAGAATCTATATGGGACATTTATTTATTTACACAAAAATGTGGAAATAATTTACTGTCTCATATATATTTTTTTAATTAAAATGAGTTTCCACCAAGTAAAGACCGAATAAATCAAATATTTATTTAGAATCTATTGAAATTTTCAAATTTTCTCGAAATAAAAATAATGAGATATTTAAATAAGTAACATCTGTTTACCAATTATCTTTAGCGTGCCGACATTCTAATAGTTGTTACGCGTCCTCTCTTTCTTAACCTTCTTTAACCTGTTTTCATTACCTCATCTACCATGTATATGCATAAATACCCTGTTCTGGTTTTTAAGTCTTCAGTTGTCTGAAGATAAGATAGTCAATTAACGAAACTCGAGTCACAATTAAATGTGTAAAATATCAATTTATTGGTAGTAACACATAAAAATTTCTACAACTTGTTTTAATTATGATCAACTATCAGATAGTAACGGCTGAAACAGTTCAGTATCTGAAATCCATTCTGTCAGATCTATTAGCAGAACGCATGGAAATTAATCAAAAAGTTTTTATTCAGATTAAAATACTTATGGGAAAAAATCATTTAATCGAACGCAATGATTTTCCATTTCTAGTTGAATACAAAAAATGTATTTGTACTCATTTAATCTGTTGTTTAATAGTTGTGATTTCATTCCTATATATTTTTTCTAGCAATCGTTGGAAGGTATACTAAGGTATATTAAGTTGGATTTTTTCATTGTTTGCATTTCAAACTTAATAGCGGAAAAAAAAGTCTACAGCGTAATATTTGTTTTGTGGCATATGCTCAAGATAAGTAATTTAATTCTGAAAAATTATGTTTAATAATTATAACTTCAGGAATTAAATTAAAATAATGTCATATAAGTACCACCTATTTCGAACGACAAATAAAATAAACATTCATTATAAGACATCCAAATGATATAACAAAATCCAATAAATAAAAATTGTTAACCAAAATCCTATAAATTGAATATTTTGAATAGACAAAATTTTGTTTCTGCTGATCAATCTTATGAAAACAAATATCTTCAAAAAATGTTTAACATAATCTTGAGAATTTCATCATAAAACTATCTTACTTAGAATATTCAATATTATTGGATATGTAACTAAGTTACTTTCTATAAAATCTCAAGATATGTAAAAACATTACTGAAAAATAAGTTCAGAGAGAGACTTTACTTCGTCAGTATTCAAATAATTCATATTCAATAAAATATAACATCAATCAACAACAAATATTTACTCACCCTTCAACATTTTAGAAAACATCTGGTAAATGAGTACTGCAAAATTTAAATGGAGTGTAAGGTTAACTACAAATAAATAATTCTGTGGTTTACCCTTGATCTAAAAGATTGAAGGAGAATTTAACGGCCTCTGTTATAGCACAAGGACTATCTGTATAAAGAATGTTAAGGAAACCAAATAATAATATATTATGAATAAAATAACATAAATAGAGGTTGATACTTGATAGAAGGTATATAAAATTATTTAAATATTTTAATATTAGCCTTCTACATAATTAATTTCAAAAAATTATATTTAATAATTATAACTTAGGGAATTAAATCAAAATAATATCATAAGAGTACCAATTATTATATATCAAACGACATATAAAATAAACATTTATTATATGACATCCAAATGATATAACAAAATCTAATAAATCAAAATTGTTAAACACAATCCTATAAATTGAATATTTTGAATAAACAAAATTTTGTTTCTGCTGATTAATATTATGAAAACAAATATTTTTCAAAAATGTTTAACAAAATCTTACGATTTTCATTATAAAAACTATCTCAATCAGAATATTCAATATCATTGGATATCTAACTGAGTTACTTTCTATAAAATCTCAAGATATGTAAAAACATTACTAAAAAACAAGTTCTAAGAGAGACTTCGCTTCGTCAGTATTGAAATAATTTATATTCAATAAAATATAACATCAATCAACAATAAATATTTACTCACCCTTCAACAATTTAGAAAACATCTGGTAAATGAATACTGAAAAATTTTAAAACTTGTTTTTCAGTAATTGTTAAGACACAAAATGCCGCCACAGTATTATATTAATTATTATATGTAATCTCATGCGCAAAGTGTTTGCGCTCTGCTTATTTTCAATATCTCTCTAGTCGTATATCATAAAAAGGTCATATTTGTTTGTAAAGACACAAAATGCCGCCACAGCATGTAATTTCATGAGCAAAGTGTTTGCGCATGTACATTCTATAGTCTTCCAATATTGTTGTATTAACCTCTATTTATGTTATTTTATTCATAATATATAATTATTTGGTTTCCTTAACATTCTTTATACAGATAGTCCTTGTGCTATAACAGAGGCCGTTAAATTGTCCTTCAATCTTTTAGATCAAGTGTAAACCACAGAATTATTTATTTGTAGTTAACCTTACACTCCATTTAAATTTTTTAGTATTCATTTACCACAAGTTTTCTAAATTGTTGAAGGGTGAGTAAATATTTGTTGTTGATTGATGTTATATTTTATTGAATATGAATTATTTGATTACTGACGAAGCAAAGTCTCTCTTAAAACTTGTTTTTCAGTAATGTTTTTACATATCTTGTGATTTTATAGAAAGTAACTTAGTTACATATCCATTAATATTGAATATTCTAAGTAAGATAGTTTTATGATGAAATTCTTAAGATTATGCTAAACATTTTTGAAAGACATTTGTTTTCATAAGATTGATCAGCAGAAACAAAATTTTGTCTATTCAAAATATTCAATTTATAGGATTTTGGTTAACAATTTTTATTTATTGGATTTTGTTATATCATTTGGATGTCTTATAATGAATGTTTATTTTATATGTCGTTTAATATAAGTGGCACTTGTATCACATTATTTTAATTCAATTCCTGAATTTATAGTTATTAAATAAAATTTCTTGAAATTAAATATGTAGAAGGCTAATATTAAAATAGTTGAATAATTTTATATACCTTCTATCAAGTATTAACCTCTATATATGTCTTTCTTGTTTCTCGTCTTGTTATGAAACATGTGCGTTCTTTGTTTCATGACCTTGTTGACTGGATCTATCGGGTAATTATTATTGGTTAAGATTCTCCTCACATTGTTTTGTGTTTCTATTCGTACATATGCGCTAGTTGGGGTGATTGCACGGTTTGTTATGCCTATTATGACACTTCGTTTTGGCAGAAAGGATGATCTGATAAGAAGTTTGAATATCATCCTGGCCAGGTTGTCTATGTATACCATTCTGTGAGAATGATATTATCACTTCTAATGAGGTTTAAATCAGGAAACTGATTTTGTTATTATTTTCTTTTTCTTTTGTGGATTGTATCTTATCATAAAATTTATTGAACTCACTTAAGATTTAATCTGTCTTGTCTTGGGGAACAGCCATGATGCAATCGTCTTCGTATCTTCAATAGAATAATAATTCATCTTTTGATTTCTCGATTATAAGTTCCTACACCAATTCCATTATCAGTTGAGCAATAGGGCTTGACAGGCTTGAGCTCATGACACATTCATCTATTTGTTGGTAAACATCATTTTTGTATTGAAAATAATTTGTTAGATTTAACCCTCATTAGAAGTGATAATATCATTCTCACACAATGTTATACAAAGACAACCTGGTCAGGAAGATATTTAAACTTCTTATCAGATCATCCTTTCTGCCAAAAATCAAGTGTCATAATAGGCATAACAGACCGTGCAATCACCCTAACTAGCCAATGTTTACGAATAGAAACACTAAACAAAGTTAGGAGAATCTTAACTATATAATATTGAGAACACCGATATTTCACGTCGGACGGTGTCATTCTTGCATATCAAGCTGCAACGACATGGACGATACTGCCTATCAGTGAAAGATAAAATATTGTTTTACCACTTGACTGCGGGATAATAATAATTTTCTGCTGAGGTATATCCCCTTAAAATTATATTTTATATGTTTGTTATTGTAATATCTTTTCATAGACTTGTCCACTTACTGAAAAGTTTTTATTTGTTTGCTGATTAAATGGAGAATGTCCCCAACCGAAGACGAAACGTCTTTTTGATATAAATAGCACTTTTCTGTTTTGTTATATTATATATATATATATATATATATATTTTTTTTTTGTTATATTATATATATTTATATATATATATATATATATATATTATATAAATATATTGTCATGGTATTTACAGTTAAAATAAATAATTACATAAATATATTAATGAAAAGACTCACCTTTGTATATAAGTTGACTCGTTAGAGTATAACTAGAGCAAAATTAATTAAATAATATCCATTCTGACAGAAATATTAATAATTCAATTCGTAAAAACACTCACAAGCTAAAATTATGAAGAAAAAGCATATTCAGGATACATAACGACTAGTCAATTGAAAATTCTTTGAACGATAATCAAAACACAGTAATCTTGTTGACAGTTTATAAATAGAATTCACAGGGAGATTTCAATTTACAATTATTCAATATAAAACCAGCCAACGTTGCAATAAATAGAAGTAATTTGAATTTAGATATCCAATTTGAAATTGATGAAGAATTTGTTGAAAAGATTTGTTATTATCATGAATCACATATAAACTTTAGAGAAATTGTTGACAAAGAACAAGCTGAATTAAATATAACTCACCAGAATGATGTAAATAGGACAAATTTGATCAAAATTCACTTAATTCAATGAAAGATAGCATCTACGTCAGATATTTTCAAATGATTAATGTAAGAGAGATCCTTGAAAATGTTTAGGCATCAATAGTATTGTAATAGCATCTAAGCTAAAGAAATTTAATCAATTTCATAAGTAATATTAAGTATTTTATAAGTTATAAGCATTAGAAGTTAAAATTTGTTAAATTTTGACACTTGAAATACTTTACGAACGAAAAGCAAGACTTTCACTGTTCTGTTTAACATGAAACATACATCAAAATGTAGTTTAAAAAATAAGCTAATTTTCAAAAGTAATTTCAAACCAGGAGATATTGTAAATTTTGTAAAATCATCAAAAGCATCATTTTTATATAATTTTGCCGAAGCTAGTAAGCTTTGAAATTCAACTTTTCTTGAAAACTATAAATAGGGCAGACACAGAAAAAGTCGGCAGTCTCCAATTATATGCAGAGTAGAATCCTTGTCGGTCCATAATTAAAAAAGTGCCAAAAAAGTAACATCATCTGAAAAAAGAAGATTATCTGGTTATTGTGAATGGAAATTGAATCCAGAAAATACATTACCTGAATGTGAATGGAAAAATATCACATAGAAATCAAGTTTCAAACGAATTGGATATATTCAAGAAAATCAACAAAGTAGCCTGTGAATTTCAGAACGTTCTAGAAGTGTTGTTTCCAACGAAACCAATATTACTCCTGAAACGAAGGGACAATAAACTTACCAAAGGTATTAAAAATTCGATCCTGTTAATCTTTCCACAAAGAACTTTAGAAATAGCAATCATTGTTTACATTAGAATTACGTTAGGTTATTTAGATAAGGTTAGGTTAACATAGAATTAGATTTAGGTTATTGATCACTGATTATAATATTTCAAATTACTTTCATAAAATATAATTTAAAAATTCAACCTTTTAAGAAAATTCAAATTGAACCCTCCCTCAAATATCAAATCAGATTTAATAATATTTTAATTTCAATTATTCAAAATTATAATATAAGAGCTAGCCGGAAACATAGAATACATCACTTACATACAAGGGTGATCTAATTAGTATTCATTCACTAAAATTTCTTTAATATAATTCCATAACAATATATATATATATATATATATATATATATATATATATTATATATATAAGTAATCTTGAAATATATATACAGGGTGTTTCAAGTTCGACGGCCTAGTAGGAGTTTCTGGAGAACTGGGTCTATTTGAAATCTGAAAATTGGGATTATGAAATTGTTCGATATGCCCTATTCAGTTAAAATATTTTTGAAGCTCAATCACTTCCGGGTATATAGGAAGGAAAATAAACTTTCTCAAAAATTTTTTTTTATTTTTTCTTCTCTAATATGATCAAGTTTTCAATTCTGAATAACTTTCTGTTTGAATTGTTCCGTTTGGCTTGATAGAAAGAAAGAAGAAATATGCGTAGTCAATATTATGTTTATCATTCAAATTCTCAATATCCTGAATGCAAACTGTTTTCACACTTTGAATTGGTGGGAATGCTGTGTGGTTTTTGAATTTTTGAGATTTCATCATAGGATGTTCCAAATATTATGTCGCAAATTGCGATCAAAATTTGGCCATAACTTTCGTTTTCCAAATAAGAACCCTATGTTTTATGATTGTATTAGATGCTACAATGAAAAGTAATGATAGTGTTCAAACATAATTATGCCTCTTAATTAGACAGTTATTTGAGATTTCGTTGATTTTTATTATAGGTAGAGACAATTTCCTTCAATCTGTTATCAAACTGAACAACAGAACAATATTCCGTGAACATAGAAAATTAAGTTCTAACTGACGAAATCATTATTAAAATTCTATTTCATAAAATGAGTTCTCGCTACTCAAATAATGAAATTCTTGATTTATTTAAAATTCACGGAGAATGCAACAGAAATGTTACTAGAACTTGTCGAGCTTTCAATGAGAAATATCCCAATTTGCCCCCGATAACACAGAAGAGATAGAGAAGAGAAAATAACGTTTATTGGAATCTTCCAAATGGCTATCGACCGAAGTCTTCCAGCCTATTAAAAAAATTTCAAAGTTTACATTTTGACTGTCTTGTATGTGCGATATAAGTACATGTAAATCAATTAGAGTGCTAGTATTCAGAATTTATTGAGTTTTGGTAGTGTAAGATCTCCTAGGCAACACAAGAAAAGTGTAGTTGATGATGAGGACAATGTAATTAGTGTATTGACCTATTTGGAAGCGAATTGGAAACCATCAGTTAGATGGGCAACTCGTGAAACACATTTTAGCACTTCATCGAATTTTGAGAAAAAATAAAATGCATGACTTCAAGTATGCAAAACTACATGCTCTAGACCATATTAGGAGAGTGATCAGTGAATTTTTGCAGAAATAATATAAACATGATTAAGAATGATGGAAATTTCTTGAAAAAGATCATTCGGATTGACGAAGCTAAATTTACAAATGAGGGCTCATTTAATATAAGGAATTTGCAAATTTGGAAAATAATCCTCACGCATGAATTTACAAAAAAGGTTCAGTTTCAATGCGTTTGTGCTATTGATGGATAATAAAGTGCGATACTATATTTATGGATACAATTTGAATTCACAGAATTATTTGGAAATACTGGGATTTGTTTTTAGTGATTTTGTTGATGACTTACCCATAGGTCAATCCATAAACGTTTATCATCAAATGGACGGAGCTCCGGCCCATATTTCGGCGGATTTTTCTGATAAACTCAACAGAATGTTTAGCGATCGCTGGATTGGGCGCCGTATATTCTTACTTTGCCCCCAAGATCTCCCGATCTTACACCATTAGATTTTTAATTGTGGGATACAATAAAGAACAAAGTGTATGAAACGCCTGTTCTCAGTAAAGAGGACTTGATTCGTCGAGTTGCAGACGCCTATGAATCATTAGATGGATATCAAATAAGTAAAGCTACAAACCGTGGTTTTTTAAGATGTTTGCATAAGTGCATGGAAGAAAATGGACACCAGTTTGAAAATCTTCACTGATCTTTTATTTTTATTCGCTGATATATTTTATTCATTCATGTACTCATTTGATTGGTCAATTTTCATACATTTTTGCGCGCTTGTTCTAGGGAACAGCGTGCACCTGAAGACATTTATTTTGTATTATATTTCCACATTCGTCATACTAAAGTACGACATAAATTTATTTCATGCGTTGCATATCTCAAAAATAGATGACTTCTCATTCACTTCAAAATGGGTCAATACACTAATAACATTGTCCCCATCATCAACTACACTTTTTTGTATTGCCTTGGAGCTCTTACGCTGCCAAAACTCAAAAAATTTGAAACGTATCCTCTGTGTCATTGGGGGTAAATTGGGATATTTCTCATTGAAAGCTCGACATGTTCTAGGAACATTTCTGTTGTATTCTGTAAATCAAGAATTTCACCATTTGAATAGCGAGAACTCATTTCATGAAATGGAATCATAATAATCAGACTTGTCTGTTATTAGATAATTTATTTTCTATGACTACCGAATATTGATCTGTTGTTTAGTTTGATTACAGATTGACTAAAATTGTCTTTACGTATAACAAAACTTAACAAAATCTCTAATAACTCTCTAATCATTGAATTTAGAGGCATAATCATGTTTGAACACTATCATTATTTTTCATCTTGGAATTCAATGCAATCATAAAAAATTGGGTTCTGGTTTGAAAAACGAAAGTTATAACCGAAATTTGCCCGCAATTTTTGAGACAATTTTTGGCACAACTGTGACGAAATATCAAAAATTCAAAAGCCACACAGCATTTCCACATTTTCTACTTTCAATATGTGAAAACAGTTTGCGTTCAGGATGTCGAGAATTCGAATTATAAACATAATAGTGACTACGCATATTTCTCCTTTTTTCAGTATTTAAAAAATTTTTAGGAACTTTCAAGCCAAACGGAACAATTCAAACGGAAAATTATTCATAACTAAATACTAGATCATATAAGAGAGGAAGAAATAAAAAATTTTTTTTGAGAAAATTTATTTTCATTTTCTGTAAAACCCAAAGTGATTAGGATTCAAAAATATTTTAACCGAATAGGGAATATTAAACAATTTCATAATGCCAATTTTCAGATTTCAAGTAGGCCCAGTTCTCCAGAAACTCTTACAAGGCCGTCGAACTATTATTGTAATCTTGAAATATATAAATATATATATATATATATATATATATATATATAGTTCGTGTTAGATTATATATAAGATTATATATAATTTCTCAAGAGCTTGGGACTAAGTAGATTGAACGACAATTAAAAGAAGGATCTCCTATGTAGGTCAAATATTTCGAAACTTTTTATTTGTTTTTTCTTCAGCGACACAAGAATATAAACATAATAGACATCAATGCCAGATGGAATATAAATTTATATATATATATATATATATATATATATATATATATATATATATATGCATGTAATCAATTCTTATTTTTATAATTGGAGAAATAGATGATTTCTGGAAGAAATCAAAAACAATGCTTTTTCGGGTTTCCCAATTTACATTTCTAACATCTAACTGAAGTTTATCTAGTTAGTGTTATGTTAGTCTCATGTTTATGAGACACTTTTTAGGATAAAATCTTAGACATAAAACATAGAAGTTACAGAGTTGTTTTCCCTAAAAATAACAGTTTTATTTTTACATCACCCCACACAAAGTATGCACCCCTCATTACATGTTTACGTGTTCACATGGGAGCAACTTAGTTACATGAAAATATTTATTGTCCTTTCTTTTATTTCCAATATCTATTTCATATATAGTGTTAGAAAATTTTTTCAGTATTGGAAAAGGTCCTATTCTTATTTCATCAAGTTTTTTTTTTTATTCAATCTGGATTTATTTTCAACGTAAACATAGTCTCCAATTTTAAAATCATAATGTTTTCTATTCTTGTCGATCAGTCTTTTATTGTAGTCATGATAGCGTAAAGAATTTTTATATAATATTTCCTTATCTTTTGATAAATTCCTCTCTTCAATAAGTTCCTCTGGAGCAATGGGATCAGTTCTGCCACAAAGTAAACATTCTGGGCTATATCCAGTTGCAGAATGGTCTGTTCTATTGTATTCTTCAAAACAATCATCGGCTATTTTCGTCCATGGCCTAGTTTTCTTTTCGTTTTTTATTTAATGTAATTCCAGCAAATTAACTGTTCTTATACATTAATCCATATTCTTCATTTCTTCCAGAACTGGGTTTCTAGAAAGGCAATCTGCTTCTACATTTCCTTTTCCTGGTTCATATCTAATCTCAAAATCGAATTGTGATAGAAAATTCATCATGTCACCCAGCTCTTCATCTGGTCTTGTACGAAATTCTTTTCCTTCTAATGGCTTATGGTCAGTAACAACAATAAATTTATGTTCTATTAGCCAATATTTCCAAAATTTAATTGCCGCTTTAATTGCCAGACATTCTAGGAATATTGCTTTCTTGTTCTTTTGATATTTATTTAGTTTTTTAGGAAAATACGCTACGGGTTTCATGTCACCATTAATCTGTTTTTGTTTAAGAACAGCTCCTACTCTTTGAATACTGGCATCAGTATATATAGTAGTATAGGCAATTGGGTCGAAAATTGCAAGAATTGGCTCGGAACAAAGAATGCCCTTAACCTTATTAAAAGCTTCCTGACAAGCCAATGACCAATTGAATTTTACATCTTTTCCCAGTAAATTATGCAACGGTTCTAATAATCTAGCTGAATCTTTTATGTATTTGTGATAAAGATTAACTTTACACAAAAATTGCCTCATATTCTTCCGAGTATCTGGTGAGGAAAAATTCCTTATGGAAATTAAATTGTCATTTATAGGTCGTACTGTATTATTTCCTACAATGGGTCCTAAATATTTGACTTCTTCTTCTGCAGAATTACACTTGATAAATTTAAGTCTGAATCCTTCATTATATGCTTTCAAAGGTCTCTCCAAATGTTCTATATGTTGATCAAATGTTGAAGAAAATATTAGAATATCATCTATGTAATTCAGGCAGAATAAATTCCGGTTATATTTTCTGATAATACTATTCAATATACGTTGAAATATGGCCGGGGATTGCATTTCGGGTCTAGGCTAAGATTTCATCAATTAATGGGAAAGGCTGTGGTTCAGAAACAATTAATTTATTGAGTTCGCGAAAATCGGCACATAATCTGGGTTTAGACCCTTCATCTCTCTTATATGCTAAAGTGACTGATGGTGCAAAAGGTGAGGAGGACTCCCCAATCAGATTCGCTTTCAACAATCTTCCTATTTGGAATTCTTTCTCTTTTTGATCCTCCATTGAGCATCTGTATGGTTTTTTTGCTATAAATTTGTATTCTAGAAGTTTTATATGTGCCTCATTATTTTGCACCTGACCAATATCAAACTTATGTTTTGCAAAAATATGGTCATATTTATTTATTAAAACTTCAATTTTATTTCTCTGATTCGTTTCCAAATGGTCTAATTTTGCTTCGAAAAGTTCTGTTGGTATCCCTTCATTGAAATTTATAGTGTAATCATTGTTATCATTATTATTATTATGGACACAATCGATTTTTCTCTCTTTATTCATATCTAATCTTTGATAAATATTCAAATCAAAATCTTGTTTTAATTGAAAATTGGAAATAGAATCTAGTCCGAGTAGAATATCATACTCGAAATTTTTCTCATTAACTACAAAAAGTAAAACTCCTTTTTTTGATATTATTGATTTTCATTTTTGTAATTATTTTTGCTGAAAATTTTCCCTGTCTCTGACTGTTTTGAATGTGTTTCTATTATCTTGAATGCGTAGACATAACTTTTCTGCTACTTTGGAATTCAGAAGACTAACATTTGGGCCCGAATCATAAATTCCACAAAATTCATTATTATTTATAAACACCTTCAATTTTATCAATGGCAGCAGTCTTAGTTTTTTTGGTTTGAAATGGCTTTATTTAATTCATCCTGTACCCCAACATTGTTTACAGTTTTTATGTTACCGGGTACGTTCTTTTGTTCAAAATTATTGGATTTATTCCTTAGCTGACATAAAGTCTCCAGGTGGAATCTACCTGAGAAACCATTCTTCGCACAAATTGAGCATGGTTCCTTCTTGACTGGTTTTCTATTAGGAGTACAAATAAGTTTCCGCCGTACGGAACCCAATTTCCTTGTTTATGAATCATTCCTAATGATTTTAAACGATGTGAGACTGCTTGCTGAGTGACTTCTAATGTTAGAGTAAGTTCTTTTTGTGTTTGAGATGAATTTTCCTCTAATAATTCCTCCAATTCTGCATCCTCGTAAATTTTTGGCCTTCCACTGCGATCTTTGTCTTCTACGTCGAAATCACCGTTTTTGAACTTTTGAAATCACTCTCGACACGTTCTCTCACTCAAAGCACCCTGACCATATGCTTCTACGAGCAATTGATGCGCCTCAGCAGCAGATTTCTTCAAACTAAAGAAGCAAACTAATATTTCCCGCAAATGACGCTTACTTGGCTCAAATTTTGACATTTTCAACTTACAAAAATTATATTTTACCAATATAAAATCAATGATATTAATAGGTAATGTTGTTCTTGAATGTCCAAACTATTTTTGAAGCCGGTTATCATCTACGAAAGCTAACCGAAACTCCGTACCGCGCCATCTACAATAAAACGGCGGAAACTTATTTGTACTCCTAATATTTGTTTGTGAATAGGAAGGAATTTGTTCGGCAGATTTATTCATTCTATGGTTTTCTTTATTTCGATCATTGTCATATTATTTCGAACTTTCTAGCTTTCGCAACTTACCCAATAATTTCTCGAAAGTTGTTACATTTGATCGATCAATTCTATCTTGTGAAATATTTGGCAAACGTGTCACAATTAAATCAACTAATATGTCAGTTGGAAAATTGTTTCGGAGATTCAACAACAAATTTTTTTTCCCAAAAGCGTAGTCAACTAAACTTCCTCAAATGTACCTAAACGAATAGGCCTCTCTATATTTATGCCAACTCGTTTCACAAAAACTCTCTAAGTAGTTATCTTTCCATATTTGAAAACTTTTGTCTAAACCTAATGTAATCAATTTAGAATCAAACCATTCTTTCGCTATTCCATCCAGAAACAACCGTAAAATCAAAATTTTTGTCTCTATCTTCTTCTACTTCACAATGCCTGCATTCCGTCTCGAATTTTTCGAACCATTAATACACCGAAACACTCTTACTATCAAAATTATTCAGCACAAAATCCGCCTTTATCCTCTTGAAATCCTTGCTCTTTCTTGAAAGTTCTACCGTATCCTGTAGTTTTGGTGATTCTTGTCTAAATACTGTTCTCATCTATGCGGGTGAATAAATCAGTTGTAAATATTTATTCTTAAACATCACATCTTCTTCGGCATCAAAATATATTTCTTTCAATTCCGGAGTTAATGAAATGTTACACGTACGAAATGAACCTCTTACTTCAATCGATTTCAAGATATTTTTCACCTTCGGTAGAGCCAAAAGTTCATGATGGTCAGATATATCCTGTATATTGTCCTCTGATATTTCATAATATGTATTTTCCGTTCCCGTAGTTTGGATCCATTTGAATTTGTATGTATTTTTCTTCTTATCAGTCTAG
The DNA here is from genome assembly GCA_034642435.1 of Megalocaria dilatata. Taxonomy (NCBI): domain Eukaryota; kingdom Metazoa; phylum Arthropoda; class Insecta; order Coleoptera; family Coccinellidae; genus Megalocaria; species Megalocaria dilatata. The sequence continues at coordinate 97,450,369 of CM067854.1, read as the reverse complement.
GATGCTTCCAAAGCGATGCAAATCTTCATGGATGTCGTCATTATAGCTTACGTTTTTGATTTATAAGAATGTAATCAATTCTTATTTTTATAATTGAAGAAATAGACGATTTGATGTCATGATTCTGGAAGAAATCAAAAACAATGCTATTTCTTCAGGATTTTCAATTCACATTTCTAACAACTAAATAAATAAACATGTGACACTTTTTAGGTTAAAATCTTAGACATAGAACATAAAAGTTACAAAGTTGTTTTCCCTAAAAATAACAGTTTTATTTTTATATTAATAATATATATATAATATATATATATATATATATATATATATATATATATATATATAAAAATATATATATATATATATATATAAAAATATAAACATAAATTATTTAATGGTTGTTGAAGATCTTCAGATAGCTCTAATATTTAAAATCAAATACAAAATGAAGATCAAAATTTTACCCATTCAAGAAAATTTCTAACAGAAACTGAAAAACATTTTCAGCTCTGCACATGTCTGCCTGATAATAACTGTGAAATTGAAACACAGAATTTTATTTTGAAGTTATTAACAGATATGTCAGAATTCACAGAAACATCTGATTGAAACAAATTTCTAGCTATCAGGTTTCGCAATGAGATCGATCGAGTTTGAAATTGAAATAAAACACAGCAACTTGTCATAAATAGGTGGCAAATAGGTTCAACAAGATTGAAAATTTTATGCTCTTAAAAATATCAATAGTATCGCTCAAATAAAGATCAGGAATTCTTCAGAATTTTTCGATTATCAAACGTTAATTTACGGTGACTATCGGCAGAACTTCGGCTGAAATTGTAGCTAGGGTACAGTATATATTGACTACGATTTCACCTTGAGGTTTGTATTGGTGTAATCATAATTGTAGTGTCGACTTATAAGGATGATTGCGATAGAAATCAGACAACCGGAATTTTTCTAGTAGTACATCCCCAGCAGCGTAGCAATTTGCATCGGTGAAAATAAGTAGCATCTTCATCGATAACTATTAAACAGATGAAAAAATCATTCAGATCTCAACAATACTGAACATAAATTTATATGTAATACGACCTGAAGATAAACGCGCAATAATCCGAAATTTCCTTTTGGGAAGCACAGTATTTGGCAAGCAAAATGAAATAACTAGGTGGACAAAGTTTGATATAGACGAAATAACTCAACAATAAACGACTTAATTGGCTATAAATTACTTTGCTAATTACACATTACTTAACTGGCCAAAGATTATAAATTCGATACCGTTATGATGAAAAACCTGAAAAATATGCAAACAAATGCAACGGGAAGTAGTCTAAGGTTTCGAAAAGACTGGTAAAGTGAATAAGGAAAAAATTGATCTGAATGTTAATGGCAAAAGTCGGTTGATTATTTTGATTTCGGACTACCATTCCCTTAATTTTTGTACACAATTTCATAACTTGATGTTGACAAAATATTCAAGAAAAAATTCAAAGAAACTGAGGATTAAAATAAGAATTACGAAATGGAATACAAACATATGGAACTATTCAAAAATTTTTGAATATATTCGGAAAAAAGAACAATTATATAGATTGAATTGGATAACATAATCCGTCGGCATGCACTTGAAAATGGTAAAATATAATTTGTTTCTTTCAACTTCAATTACAGAACTTACTTCAGTGATATCTCAGTTATTTTTAATATCTTTCTGGTTTTAAATTCAATTCATAAAAATAATTTCTGCGTCCATATATTTTTCAACAGCTTCAAATATTTATTTGACCGTTTAAAATTTTCCAATTCAACTAAGATATTCTGAAATCAAATTTTAAATAATTGTTTTTGTTTCAGAAAAAATACAGATTTGACCTTTTAATCACATTCACGCATTCCATATCGTAATTTTTATCCTTATCCTTTATTTTATTTATGGGATATGTCCACATTTAAGTGAATTTCGTACAAAAATTCAGACAATGGGAAGTCTGAAATCAAAATAAGGAAAATAATTACCTTCCAAGCTGTGAAGGAGAGAAAATCTTAGGCATAAGTATATTGCTCGCAGGAAGTTTTTTATAATATCAGTATCAATAGAGAAGAAAAATACCTAAGCCATAATTCATCGGATATTGGAAAATATCTTTCAATATTGGTATCAACTGAGTGGAAAACTAACTCTAAACTCTGTGAATGTTGAGGTATTTTTTGACGTGGAAATATCTTGAGCGGTAAAATACAAAATTGTTCTCATTCTCCTCTCAGTAGACCCAGCAATACGCGATGAAACCTCTAGTGGCCTTCCTTGTACGTTTCTATCGAAAACACACATTCTTCTGTATGGTCCAGTGGAAAGGGATGATTAACAGAAATCAATCTCCAGAAATCCCGAGGCGAAGGCCTCGGCACACTGTAATTCCTCTTCTGTACTCTTTCGTACATGAAAGATTGACAGAGTATTGTTATTTCGAACGAGAACAAATTTCTTCGTAGAGATTATTTCAGGAAAGAAATTTATACTCGAGAGCTCTATTATTTCGTGGAATTCAAGTGAAATGAATTCGGATATTTCCAAGAAATTAAATGACAATTTTTCCTCTAATAATGTAGGCAATTATTCTGATGAATAGATGGCAAATCCCTGATGTACGTTAATTGATGCATCGAAAAACAAATTGAACAATTGAAGACTTTAGGTCTGATAGCTCAATTATATATACAATAGTATAATACTTCCATTATGAATCGATAATTTTTTCGTTAATGAATTATAATATTGGGTTTTCCAATATTTTATAATGCTTTCATCAGAAGAATAATCTTAAATGTTTTTCGTTCATGAGGAAAAATACGAATAGATAAACACATCAGAATGGATGTTGACGAAAAAGATTATATCACGGTTAGAATTTTAACAATAAACCTTGTCTTTCAATCTTTTAGATCAAGGGTAAACCACAGAAATATTTATGTATAGTGAACCGCTACACTACATTTAAAGATTTTTCAGTTTATCAGAAGTTTTCTAAATGGTTAAAAGGTGAGTAAATATTTGTTGTTGATTGATGTTATATTTATTGAATATAAATTATTTGAATACTGACGAAGCCTAGTCTCTCTTAAAACTTGTTTTTCAGTAATGTTTTTACATATCTTGAGTTTTTATATAAAGTAACTTAGTCAGATATCCAATAATATTGTATATTCTAAGTAAGATAGTTTTATGATGAAATTCTTAAGATTATGTTAGATATTTTTGAACGATATTTGTTTTCATAAGATTGATCAGCAGAAACAAAATTTTGTCTATTCAAAATATTTAATTTATAGGATGTTGGTTAACAATTTTTATTTATTGGATTTTGTTATACCATTTGGATGTCTTATAATGAATGTTTATTTTATATGTCATTTGATATAAGTGGTACTTATATGACATTATTTTAAGTTATTTTCGGAAGTTATAATCATTGAATATAATTTTTTGAAATTAAATATGCAGAAGGCTAATATTAAAATATTTAAATAATAAACTTCTTATTCCGCGCTGAGCCCACTTCGACTTGTCAAATGTAATCTTTGTAAGGGGCAATGAGTTACTCAATATAATTAATACTTATTTTAATTTTGAATTAAATAACAAAATCTCTTCAATATTGATATTCTCAAGTTATAGAAATACGAATAACATATCCATAGCGGTCGCCGTTCACAGCACTGCTATTCAGTTATTTCAGCAGAAATAAAAGAATTTATTGGTATATTGAGATACCTTTTTGAATTCTTCTTTGTAATTGATTAACGTCAATCAATTAGTATCCAAATTCTAGGATGATCATACTTCAAGGAGATTGAGAGAGATATATTAAACTTTAATTGTTTACTTACAGCCTAAATACATACATTACAAGTGTAAAATTTTGAATTGTTTCCACAAAAGTCGATGGAAATTTTGCGGTGGAGATTCATTTGTAATTGCGATGAAAACACTATCTTTTCACCGTTGTTCACTTTCACTGAGTTAACTTTTACTGGGTTCACTTTACACATAAAGTACCTAATTAAAAGTAAATAATACATCCACTTACACGACTTTTAATGAGTTATGCTTTATGAGGAGAGGATGTTCCTTGGTAGGTTGAAGTGAATGCGAATTAAAAGTTGGGAGAGCTAGAATGTATGTGAATGTTGCATAACTTTTAGTCGATGCACAAAGAGAGTGACTTTGTGGGTTTTTCGAGGCTCTTTGTGTGTTTTACGCGGGCCCAAGAAAAGACGCGTAAGTAGAATTTCACCTCAAATTTTGAAGCCACATTTGTCTGAATGTGTTTCCAGGTCTGGGTTTTAAGAGTTCTTCGAACAATATGATGGACATCGTGAACTCTACCGGTCAGGTTACTGGAATATGAGCATGGCTCTTTCACCAGATGACTACTCAGCAGTATCCACAATCTGCCCAAGAAGCAGATAGTGTGATAAGGATACTCGCATAAGCGAGAACCTTTCCGAAGAGTTGAACCCACCAAGCCTCCAGTTTCAGCTTTCGTCCGAAAATCTATATCGTGACTGGTAGCAGCGAAGCAACCTCTACGGACTCTTTAGTATCAGTACCCGAGCTGTTTGGGATGCAACTCACATGTCGAAGGTGCTTCTTCTTATCCACCTACCGGAACGTAGTCCTGTTAACCAAGATAGTCTCAAGATTTATGCTTCAATTGATCCTGGTACGAGCACCGTCAATCCGGCCTGTACGTCAAGATCCACGAACCCTTGTGAAGTTTCTCAATTAATCCTGGCTTCAAGCACTAACGGTCTAGCCATATCGTCGAGATCCACAAACCCCAGAAACGTCTCGTAATCAGTCCTAGTTCAGGAAGAGGTCGGTTGAATCGTCAAGTTGCGTTAAACCCTGCAGCATTTCCCGAGATATCCTGAACATGAGTTTCTGCAAATAGATAGATGAAATACCATTCTAGTCTACATTGAGGTTTTTCGACCACTGCCCTCTCGACTCCAACTCCAATTGGATGGCCAGGTGGTACGAATACTTCCCGAGGGCCTCCACCCTGCCGAGGTATCGCAGTATGCTACAAAACAGACTCAGCCATTGGACAGAAAAATCCCGAGATTTACTGCAATAAGGTGAAGCCCAGTGCTGCGGTAGACACCCTTGTCACTGAGTTGATCAACACGGCTCAGCTCTCCATTCCACCTTTACGGTGTAACAAGGGCCCCATTCGGTCGATCTTCCACCACACGGGTCCAGTGACTGGCGCGAGTGACAATGCTTTGAGCATCAGGGCTTAATTCTCCATTTCACCGGGATGAAATCTTAGTGAAGACAAGCGCCCCCAGCGCGTCAAGCTATCGGATGTTTTTTTAGAGTGATAGAACTTTCGATAGGGATAACTGTGATTTGACAGAAGGTAGAGGCCATGTGGTTTTGACATGTCTGTTCAGTAAGCATCGACAAATTATCGTGGAAAGACTCACGCCGCAACAATGTTTACAAGTTGTTCAAATTCATTTTCAAAATCAATGTCCTATTTGTCAAACTTATAAGTTTGTGCTCTATAGAGCACTTCGTGCAATTTATGGTTTACGTAATGGTCCATCAGAACAACTTATTCGCCGAACTATCGATAGATTTCGGGAAAGCTAGAGTGTGTATAAATGTTGCGTAACCGTTTAATCGAAGCACAAAAAGAGTGACTTTGTGTGTGGTTCTAGGCCGAATGCAAAAGAGAGACTATTTGTGTGTTTAGCGCAGGCCCAAGAAGACACCTCTAGGTAGAATTTCAGCCGAAATGTTGAAGCGACATTCGTCTGAATGTGTTTTCGGGTCTGGGTGTTCAGGGTTATACGAACAATATGATTGACATCGTGAATTCAACTGGTTACATTACTGGCATGTGAGCATGGCTCTTTCATCAGTTGACTACTCAGCAGTCTTAACAATCTGTCCAAGAAGCAGATAAGGATTCACCTTATCATCGCGACTGGTAGCAGCGAAGCACTATTCAACCTCTACTGGCTCTGCAGTGTCAGTACCCGAGTTGTTTGGGACGCAACTCTCACGCCGAAGGGGCTCTTATCCACTCACCGAACGCAGTCTCATGAACCTAGATCTCACGATTGACGCCTCGATAGATCCTGGTTCGAGTACCTTCAATCCGGCCTGTACGTCAAGACCCACTAACCCTTGTTAAGTCTCTCAATTGATCCTGGCTTCAAGCATCAACGGTCTAACCGTATGGTCGAGCTCTACAAACCCCAGAAACGTCCCACAATCGATCCTAGTTCAGGACGAGGTCCGTCGAACCGTCAAGTCGCGCTAAATCCTGAAGTATTTCTCGAGATATTCAAAACATAAGTTTCTGCGAACAGATAGCTGGAATACCCTTCTAGTCCAGAATGCGGACTTTCAACCATTGGCCCCTCGAGTCCAACATCAATTGGGTGGCAAGGTCGTACGAATACCTCCCGAAGGCCTCCACCCTTCCAACGTAACGCTGAATGCTACATAACGCATTCGGCCATTAGACAGAAAATTCCGGAGGTTTACTACAATAGGGTAGAGTAGTATGTATATATCTAAAACATATTCATATATACACACATCATCAAAAGTCTTAGGCCCCCTATCAATTCTCAACTTGTTGAATGTAACATGATAAATTCTTGTGTGTGGAATCTTGACTAACTTTTCACTTGAATAAAAACAAAAAACCAGCAGAAAATGTTTCTTGTTCGGGAGAATACAGGTGTATTCGAAGTTGATATATTAAGAATATACCTTGGGAAATGACGGGATATCCAATTTCCTAGTTTGACCGGGCAAGAATAGTAGCCCTAAATCAAGAAGCTTTATCGAACCACCAGATTGCGCAACGTTTGAATATTCCACTGACTCCAGTAAGGCGCATAGTGGCCCTTTTCCTGGAAACCGACAGCGTTGCCCGGAGACCGGTGCCTGGTTGACCCAGAGTAACATCTGCAAGGGAAGGCCATTATATCGCAAATTTCACTCGAAGGAATCGAACGGTATCTGTAACAGCCCTTCGAAGTCATTTTTTGAGGACCTATGGACGGGTAGTCTCAACCAGTACCCTAAGGAGGCGGTTGCATTCCTCAAATTTAAGGGCAAGAAGACCTTTAAGAGTAACTCGGCTATTACCAGGACATAGAGCTGCCCGTAGGAAATGGGCAGAACACCACCAAGACAGGCTTTTACCAAAATGGGGCAACTTACTTTTTTTGGACGAGTCACGATTCGGTTTACAAAGTGATAGTCGACGAGAAAGGGTTTGGAGAGGTCTAAACAGACTAGAGCGACGTAATTTCGCCCAGGAATTTGTGCTCTTTTCAGTGCTGGGGGGTATAATGTTCGGTTCCCGTACCCCTCTTATTATCGTTGAACGAACAATGACTGGTGCTATCTACGTAGAAAACATCATTGAACCAATCATTGTTCCTCTGCGCAACGAATTTGGGAATAATTTCATTTATCAGATAAAATAGAAAAAGGCTTTTTACTTGATTGAAGAAATATAACAAAATTTGAATATCAAAACAGATTTAATCTGTTAGTCTTCTACAATTTTAATTTCAAAAAATTTTTTATTACACTCTAACGTATGATATACTGATTGTTAGTTGATTTTGATATTTTAAATTTTATCTAGGGCCGATGAAGTGATTATCCGTATTTCAATTGTTTTTTGAAGATATATTGCATGTTTTGAGGGATTTTTGAATTAACTTATTTGAATAAATTATTAAAATATTTCAAATAAATTATATTTTTTGAGAAATCCTTAAGTTGTGTTTTATGTTTTTGAAAAGGAATTGGTTTCATTATGGTTAGATCAGAAACAGAATTTTGTCTCCTTCAAATATTTATTCATTAATTTTAATTGCCTTTTTTATATTAGTTGGTTTATTTATTTCATTTGACATTGTATATTGAGGTTTGATTAGATACGTCTATTAAATATAAGCGGTGCTTATTGCAGACATCAATTTAATTCTAAATGTTTTTTGAAATTGAAATTGTAGGAAACTAACAGATTAAATCTGTTTTGATATTCAAATTTCTTTTATCAGGATGATAACGCCCCACCACACCGCATACGAAGGGTTCAAAACATTCTTCAAGAGAACAATATCCAGAGAATGAACTGGCCCGAAAACTCACCAGATGTGAATCCACTCCACTTTCAATTTTTGAGGAATTGAGTTTAGCCCTTCAGGAAGAATGGAACGATTTGCCTGAAAATTTTATTAATGACTTGATTCATGGGAGGTCTAGGCGTATTGGGCAGTTGATTGAAAAAAGAGGTGGTAATACGGAATATTGAATTTGGATTCAGTTGTGGAATAACTATAATTAATCAAAAATGAATAAACGATAAATTTAGATTTTTTCCTATTTTGTCTGATTCTGCATAAAGCAAAGTGTAACAAACAAAGATTTTCTTGATAGAAAATATATTGCAGTTGAAATAGAGGAAAATATTCATCCTATTTCCAGAACATAGATTGTTTATTTCTTGAGAAACCTAGGGGGCCCAAGACGTTTGATGATGTGTCTATATACACATGTTTGCATATAAAAGGTGGGCCATCTAGATTTTGCATTTTGAAGTAATGGTTATTTCGTGTCGGGCAATACTGTCTATCATTCATCTTTTGACAGAAAGTAAGTTTGATATTTTATATTAATGAAGTAAGTGGCTTCAGGCTTCAACAAAACTGAAACTTTTTTTTATTTTTAAAGTCGTGTACCTTCTATAAAAAACTGTTGGAAACTTACGTGGAAAAATCAGTAGAAATTAAGTTACCTGACGGCATTTTGTAGATGTTGTAGATGTTCGTTAAAATTGGATCGTTCCTTGACAAAACAATCTGTTCACGTTCTCGTCTAGTGAGCACACCTTAAAACATTGCTGCTGTAGCAAAAGATGTGGCTGAACATTCAACAACATCCAGTCTTCATCCTGCTCAAGAACTGAACATTTTTCGTACTTCTCTGAGAAGAATTTTGTATGGAGACCTCGGTACGAAGACGACTTTCCACTTCGCTCAATGGGCTAGTAGTCGAATGGCCGACGATCCGCCTTTTCGCAGAAGAATTATCCTCAATGATGAAGCTCATTTTCACCTCGAAGGATTTATTCCTTCCAGAAATGATTGATGCGTTGTAACACGCAAACTAAGTTGCTATTCTTGAGATTGAGCTCCAAGCTATGGACAATGGACTTAAAATTGGGTTGATTCGATGCGGTACTGTAGCCAGTTATGGCGGTTATTTGAATGATATTGTTTTTCATTGGTTATTGTTAAGGTTCAACCTTCATAATAAGCTTAAAACTTCAGAAGAATATTCATTAGTTTTTTCTTTAAAGCCGATCAAAAATGCGAACTTTAAATGTCTCATTCTTTATACACAAATATATGAATGGAATTACTCACATATCGAAATAAGAGCACATAAATATAAATTCAAAAAACCTTAAAATTAAAACTTCACTTCAAATTGTCACCTAAACAATAATTATACGCTCTGTACCAAAACATATTTCCTTATTTTGATTCTAAACTTGGTGAGACTATAATACTTGAAGTATAATGGTATACCTGAGGACTTCAACTTGGTGAGACTATGTTCCTTGAAGTCCTCAGCTATACCATTATAAAGAATATATATATATATATATATATATATATATATATATATATATATATATATATATATACATTCTGTCAAGAAAGTACCGGGAATTATCGATTTAAATCTGGAGGGGCAATGAGGCAGGTAAAAAATTTTTTTCCTAGGTTGGTACCACTGTCCTTAATTACTATGCCAAGCTTGAGCGGGATCTGTCAACTAGTGTCTTTGCAACAGCTGATTAAGTCAGTCGATGTCAGAGTGCGTGCCGATTTTTACTATGGGTGATTACGTTGAGCAAAGAATTTGTTTAAAGTTTTGTGTTGCAAATAAATTTTCGTGTGCCGATGCATTGAAAATGTTGCAAAAGGCCTTTGGTGATAATGCTCTATCGAAAACTCGTGCATATCAGTGGTACAGAGCCTTCAAGGACGGTCGTGAAATGGTCGAAGACTTGCCTCGTTCGATCGAAGATAACGTCGATAAAATTAAGGAAAGGGTGCTGGAAAACCGTCGTACCAGCTTGAGAGAGATAGCACATGATCTTAAGATATCCCACGAGTCCGCACGTACGATTTTGATTGATATTTTGGGCATGAGAAAAGTGGCCGCACGACTCGTACCGAAAGACCTGAATTTTCTTCAAAAACGTCATCGCGAACAGGTTGCTTCAGACATGCTGGATCGCTGTAATTCCGATTCTACATTCATGGAACGCATTATAACTGGTGATGAGACCTGGGTCTACGAGTATGATATGCAAACAAGCCAGCAATCATCGGAATGGGTGGCAAAAAATGAGCCGAAACCGAAAAAACCACGCCAAAGCCGCTCGAAAATGAAGGTGATGCTCATTGTTTTCTTCGATATCCGTGGCGTGGTGCACTACGAATTCGTTCCAGAGGGTCAGACGGTAAACAAGGAGTATTACCTAGGCGTTATGAAACATTTGCGTGAGCGTATCCGTAAGAAGCGGCCAAATTTGTGGGCGAACAACTCATGGATTTTGCATGACGATAACGCGCCTTCTCACCGAGCTACGAGTGTGACTGACTTTCTCGCCAAAAACTCAACAAACGTGCTTCAGCAACCACCGTATTCGCCGGATTTGGCTCCTCGCGACTTTTTCCTCTTTCCAAAACTTAAATTTCCCCTTCGTGGCACCCGTTTTGAGTCGATTGAAGCCATAAAACAAAATTCGGCGTGAGAGCTAAAGTCCATCCCGGAAAACGCCTATAAAAAATGTTTCGATAATTGGAAGTGCCGTTGGCATAGATGTATTGGAGGAAATGGAGCCTATTTTGAAGGCGACCCAATAAATTTTGACGGTTAAATGTAAAAATGTTGTTTTAATTGAAAATTCCCGGAACTTTCCTGACAGAGTAGTATATATATATTCTTTATAATGGTATACCTGAGGACTTCAAGGAACATAGTCTCACCAAGTTTAGGATCAAAATGAGGAAATATGTTTTGGTACAGAGCGCATAATTATTGTTTTTGAGGTGACAATTTGAAGTGAAGTTTTAATTTGGAGGTTTTTTGAATTTATATTTATGTGCTTTTATTTCGATATGTGTGTTATTCCCTTCATATTTTTGTGTATAAAGAATGAGACATTTAAAGTTCGCATTTTTGATCGGCTATAAAGAAAAAACTAATGAATATTCTTCTGAAGTTTTAAGCTCATTATAAAGGTTGAACCTTAACAAACCTATATATGTAATTATACATATACATATATACTTTATGTAATATATATATATATATATATATATATATATATATATATATATACATATATATATATTATATATAAAGGTATTTCTTACAGGTATATATATATATATACCTAGTAAGAAATACCTAGTGGAGAATGTTGCTGACTGAGGTGGATGCAAAAACAGTTTTTGTGATTGTCTCGGTCTTTACTTGACGGAAATTCATCTTCAATATAAGAAAAACAAATGTTAACTTCAGCTATTTTATTGATTTACACGACAATTGTTTCGTCATACGATGACTTCATCAGGTGAGTATTTAAATACTCACCTGATGAAGTGATTGAGGTGAGTATTTAAATACTCACCTGATGAAGTCATGGTATGACAAAACAATTGTCGTGTAAATCAATAAAATAGCAGACATAACATCTACGTCTGCCTGGTTCAACTGGAACGTCTATATGTAGTAATTAACACGGAAAGACCTCGAAAAAAGTATCTTCTTCAACATGATAATAAACGCTCGCATATTGAATATTTTGTCATCGAATCATCGCTAAAACCTCGATTACTCATCCATTTCCACTGCTACTCGCGCTGCCCAAACACCTCGATTACACTCAGCCACTTCCACTGATACTCGCGCTGGCCAAATATTTCCAGAAACACTTTTGCGGCAGTATTGACAGGCAGTTAGTATTCATACTATGCTTCATCAATGCTCTCTCGATCAAGTTTTGGCAATGGCAGACGATGAAATTGCAGCTACAGTGCTTTGTCTCATTATTCTTTTTTGAATATGTGAGTGTCTTGATAACATACGTGGGGCCCAAAAAGCTTTCCAGGATGTCGAACGTAAATAAAATTGGTTGATCCACATCATCTGCGTCTAATCCAGATTTAAAAGAATTCGGTTTCGTCTTGGAAAAAGGCCTGAATGTAGACATAAGTGTCTACACTTATGTCTACTTCTTAGCTTTCAGTTTCTCAATTGGAATACCCCCCATATTCTGACTAATATTTCTACACGCATCATTCACTTTGTGTTTGAGTTTATGATCTTTATCAGTCCCAAATTTTTCTTTCAGTGTCAAAATGTTCTGAAAAGGTTACTATTTCATGGGTTTTCTACACCCTCGCCGTTTGAGTAGATATTTTTCATTAAAAAAATTATAAACATAACAACCTAGGTACACATTTTCGGACGACAGTAGGCTGAATGTTATCACACATTGCCGCTCGCACTGCCAGCCATTTGACTTGCGCACGAAAACAGTTCGGGTAACCTTGGGTAGCACGGGTAGAAGCAGCATGGACACAAGAAGTGAAGTGATAACATTCTCATGTTGCCCATTTCCCTGCTCACTTGCCTGATTCTTGCCGCTGAATGTAATTGAGCTATATTAACATATAGTATCTGCTACCATATCCGCTATATTCACCTATTGAAGCTTTCACAGAATATGACGTCAAGTGGAAGGTCTCTTATTATTCCTGAACAACATGGGCTTGTTCTTAAGGATCTACTGTGTCCTATCTGGTCCTTTACACAGATTATATTCTTGAAGCAATGGACAGTCAGATGCAGGTACACCGATTTTTCGAAGGCCTTCGATAAGATTGATCATCTTGATGAATAAATTGTCTGAGATAGGTGTGCATGAAGACTTGCTTCGTCGGTTATCATTATATCTCAATAATAGATCTCAAATTGTTGCTGTTAATAGATATTTTACATTATCTTTCTGTGTGACCTGGGGAGTGCCTCAGGGTCTTTCCCTGGGCCTCTTTTAGTTATGATTTATATTAATGATAAAATTCGAGGATTTAAATTCTGAATTTTTGATAATTGCGGACGATGTGAAGATCTTTTTCCGTAATGCTGAAGCTTTGGACTGCTTTAACTATCAACAAGACTTAAATGCACTCAATAACTTCTACATCGAAAATAAATTATGTGCTGACTTCAATAGGTGTAGCTGCATTCAGTCATAAACTGAAGATCAAGATTACTATTTGGTTGTTAGTCGTTTACAGCGTCGTCATGAGGTGAGGAATCTGTGTATATTTGATACAAAATTGTTGTTTGGTTCACACATCGATTATGTGGTGATCAAAAGTAGCCAGATGCTGGTATTTTTGATGAGATTTTATAAAGATTTCACTTCTACTAAGGCCTCGAAGGCTCTATGTTTTGCCTTCATTTACAATAGGTTATCTTATGCATCGGTTGTTTGGTCGTCGCAATATGAGGTCTACAAGCACAGATTGGAAATGGTGCAGAATAAATTTCTGAGATATTTAGATTATAAGGTTACAGAAATTTCATGGCGAGTATAACTAGCCTCAGAAAAAATTATGGGTTCGCCTCATTCGAAACTGTAGGGAACATAGTGATGTTATGTTTGTAGATATTGTTAAATGGTTATGTTAACTCTCCAGCTTTGCTGTCCTACATTAGCATTCATGTTCCATCTACACCGTCTAGAGATTATGGTGATTTTGAGGTTATGTTTCATAGAACAAATTTGAAAGAGCACTCTCCGGCAGAATCATGAAAGTATATAATTCTAAGTATAAGGACAATGATATATTTTTCCTGTCAACTGGTTCGTTCAAGAGGAAAATTAAGGTGTTAAATCAAGATTTTATATTTTGTTAAGTTTCTTACTGGTTAAAAAATTGATTTTCAAATTGGAGGGATCTGTAGATTTTTTTTTGTATTTTACCGTGAATGTCATTTTGGGCTTAAGCCTGTTGATATCCTATTTGACAAATAAATAAATATATAAAATAAAAAAAGTGGCAGGCAAATAGAACCTTCTACGAAAAATTGTATGTGCGATTAATTTATATGTTCCAAAAATTTCACAGTGCTCGAACCACTTATTGAATAAAATTATTTGTGTCCACTAGGACACGTCAACTTTTGAATTCAATAATGCGCTTTCTAAAAATAAATTGAAATACACATGGTGATTGGCGCAAGTCCAGCACAGTCCTCTTTATTTTTAATGGAATACTCTGTATATTTTTTAAAGCTCCTTAAAAAGCTGATTTCAAGGAATAATATCTTGTATGGTTTTTTATGAATAATTCCGGATGAAATTTCGAAAGTATTCAAAATTAGTCTCAAGAAACTGAATGCTTGAATAACTTGATATAATTGATTTTAATACATTAAAGTAAAAGCTCAAAATATTTTCCACTTTGTTCTTGGCAATAACACAATCTCCTAAAACACTCGTTGTTAACTTTGTTTAAAGTTGGAATATTCCGCATTTCTGTAATTATCCTTTCATTGAGGTCCTTATCTTTGTTCTTGAGATAACCCCACAGAAAAACATCCAACGGCGTAAGGTCTGGTGATTTAGCTGACCACTCAGTAATAGCTCTTCGTCCTATCCATTTAATGGAGAAGATTATGTTTAAATGTGTTCTGACCATTGAAGCATAATAGGCTGGGCCTCCATCCTTCTGGGACCAGCCATTTTCATTCGGTAGGCTTGGATCTGTTGTATTAGGAAATGAGTTGACTAACGGAGGAACAATTTTTACCCTAATGATACTCAAATATTTTTCTCCTGCCAAAGTCGCATCTATAAATAAAGGACCAATAATATGGTCACCTATGACACATTCCCAAAGGTTCACCTTTTGAGGATATTGCGTGTGTGTCTCACACATCCAATGAGGATCCTCCGCTGACCAATATCTACAATTTTGTCGGTTGACCTCATCGTTCAATTTAAATGTTGATTCATCAGAAAAAAGGTTAAACCAACAATTATTACATTTCTCTTCAGTTTATTCCTAATTTTTTTTTGTGGCCTTTATGACAGTTGTTGACTTACATTATTTTCACGGAAAATTTGATTTGTACTTGTCATTGGATCCTCTGGGACAGCTATAAAAATTTCCAATTTCACAATATTTTCAACGAATTGCGGTTTTCTTTTTGATGGTTTGACATTTCCAAGTTCTCTGAATTATGCATGAATTTTAGACTCCATATCTTGTGAAACATTAGGCAACCCAGGATACCTCAAATTAAATAAGTTTGCCAGTTCAACTTCACTTCTGCAATTATCTCCGAAATCGATCATCATTAAAATCTCAATTCGGTGAGTCTCAGTGGAATATTTCAATATTACCTCTACAAGAAATACGTTTTCAATTAGGAATTGACTCTTTCAATGTGAATCCCAACAGTGCAACATCTTACTGATAACTATTTACATTATTTACAGACTTTTTTTATTTATCGGCATATAAAGATAGTTCTTCAAGTTATTATGACAAAAATGTTAACAAAACCAAATCCATGAGCATATCCAGAATTAATTTTAGAAATTCCCCCACCTTAATTGATAGTTAATTCAGAAATTTCATAAGTCTGTATTTCTTTTTTTTATATTAGCCTTCTACATATTCAATTTCAAAAAATTATATTTAATAATTATAACTTCTGAAAATAAATCAAAATTGAATATGAATTATTTGAATACTGACGAAGCAAAGTCTCTCTTAAAACTTGTTTTTCACTAATGTTTTTACATATCTTGAGTTTTTATATAAAGTAACTTAGTTAGATATCCAATAATAATGAATATTCTAAGTAAGATAGTTTTATGATGAAATTCTTGAGATTATGTTAGACATTTTTGAAAGATATTTGTTTTCATAAGATTTTTCAGCAGAAACAAAATTTTGTCCATTCAAAATATTTCATTTATAGGATTTTGGTTAACAAATTTTATTTATTGGATTTTGTTATACCATTTGGATGTCTTATAATGAATGTTAATTTTATATGTCATTTGATATAAGTGGTACTTATATGACATTATTTTAATTTATTTTCAGAAGTTATAATTATTAAATATAATTTTTAGAAATTAAATAAGTAGAAGACTAATATCAAAATATTTAAATAATTTTATATACCTTCTATCAAGAATCAACCTCTATTTATGTTAGTCTGTATTTCGGTTATTTAAAAATTCCATTATTTAACGTGCGATTAGTTATTAATTTTATTATTTTACCCGGTATATTACATAACAGACCCTGCATTAGTTCAAATCAGGTTGTTACGGAGCTTCCAAAAATATAAAAATATACAGATTGTTCCATTTAGAATAAAGAGGACGGACTATACTGGACATGCGCAACTCACCACCTTATATTTAAATTTATGCTTAAAAATCGCACCATTGAATTTTAAAGTTGATGTCTCCCAGTGTTTTTTATAATTTTCCAACATAAAGAAACAAATAATTTCATTCCATAACTGGTTTTCCCACTATATATCAGTTTCATTCAATATCGCTATAAGAAGGAAAGGTGTTATATGCTTTAGCCAGCACTATATTTATTTTCTGTAGTAACAAGAGCTAGTTCATCACAAAATAGCAAATAGTTTTAACATAAGTAGAAGTATTGTCATATAGACACGATCGAATGGTTTTATTCTGGAAGATCAAAAAACTATAATGTATTATTCTAAATATTTTATGAGATGGAGCTCTTCGGTTGAGATGAATGGCAATGTAAAGACCATAAGCTGCTATTACTATTTGCACATTCAAAAAAAAATCAACATTTGCCAATTCAGCTAAAATATAATTATATTTTGGCTTCAATAAATCTCATTATAGAATGTCAATGAATTTAAGTAAACCTTAAAATAACTCACTTTGTTCTTTGATTTTGTTAGAACATAGATCAATCTTGAATATATAGTTGATCTGTAGTTCGAAGCTTAAGTCTTTTAACACGTGAGTGATGTAGGTTATGTTTTTGATTTTGATATTTGGAATATTGAAAAAGGGCTGAAGACGGGATTATCTAGAATTATATTTGTTTTCTGAAGATATAGTGCACATTTTTTAGAGATTTTTGAAATAATTTGTTCGAATATTTAAATATATTAAATATTTCAAATAAATTATATTCTTTGGGAAGTCCTTTAAGTGTGTTCATGTTTTTATAAGGCAAGTAGTATTTCTTAAAGATAAAACCAGAAACAAAATTTTGTCTCCTTTGAATATTTATTTATTAATTTTAATTACTTTCGTATATCTGTTGGGTTATTTATTTCATTTGACATTGTATATTGAGTTTTGATTATATACGTCTATTAAATGTAAGCGGTGCTTGCTTTAGACATTAATTTAATTCTAAAAGTTTTTTGAATAAAAAATTCTTTTGAAATTAAAATTGTAGAAGATAAACATATTTCAATTGGTTTTGATATTCAAATTCAGCTAATATAAACATTTCCATAATTTTCTGTGCAGTGGAAAAAATCAAATTCACAAGATCGAAATAATACAGGAAGTAATACAGAATTTGTTACTAAGCAAAAATTAAACACAATCCGACAGTTTTTTGGACAAATCAACCAAGGTGTACCTTTCAATTCTCAAAACAACAAATTCTCAAAGAGTTCGGAAAAATTTGAAGCGAAGCGTAACTGCTTGTATCGAAAATAATGGTGGTCATACTGAATATCAAGTTCAATAAAGATTCTTCTTTAGTTAACCCCGTTTTTCAGTTAAAATATGGTTTATTTCCGAGTATTACTTTTTTATGTTAAATCAAATCCTAAAATTTTTCACGACGATTTTCTCGAAGTCGGTTAGGTTTCGTGTGCAAGAGTACCATTTTTGGAGAAAAGTCTACAATTCCGTCCACTTTGTGAAGTTAAAAGTAACTTTAATGAGCCGTGTGGCTATTTGAAGTCACATCAGCATATCTTCCGCCATTTTGGAATAATTGTTGAACAATTTTTCTTCAACTTCAACCCCGTTGAGTATCAGAAGTGAAAAAAGTTAGGACCTATGTTGCACGGATTTAGCTATTACATTCATTATATTATGTATATTTACTCAATCGCTTACACTCACACTGAAACACCCTATATAAAGGTATTATAATAGATATATAATATTCTTCTTGAAATATCAGATGGCAATAACGCATTGGAAGAAATATTGTAGTTATTTGATTGATTCGGTCTTTACTTAGTGAAAACTCATTTTAATTAAAAAAATGTATATGAGAGTAATTTATTTCCACAAAAATGTTTGTACTACTACAACAATTGTTTCACCACTATGTGGCTTCTTTAGGTATTACAGTGTACTGCCTGATGGTATTCAGTGTAACTGAGTTTAAATACATTTTTATGTACGTGACCAAATAATGGAAGCACAAGTCATAAAAACTCTAGGTGTTCATTGGAGTTTGCCGCTAAAAATGCCATTAAGGAATAATATTCAGTAATGGAGACTTATAAACATCTGTTTGTTCGTTCAAAAGGATTTTACGGGCATTATACCTGTTGATTTCAAGAAATTCTAAAAGTATTGATCTAGAACTTTTGCTTTCAACGTGGATAATTTCATAATTATTTTTGAAATTATTCCTGAATTCCTTAAGATGATTAGTATATGTCGAATGTACAGAATTGGATATATAACCCCTTTGGTGTTCTTGGACACGTTTCTTGAATGATCTACCAGTCTGGACAATGTATAGTAAAGGGCAATCTTTGCAAATCAACTTGTAGACTCCGGATTTATTTTCTTTATTTGTTCGATCTTTATTGTTTTTTATGTAGGTAATAAGGTTATTAATTGTCTTAAAAGCCGCGTTATAATTAAACCAACTTTTGTAATATTTAGCAATATTTTCAGATAATCCATTGACATAAGATAACGAAAAATATTTCTGTGTATTGTCCTGTTTTATGATTGGGTACACGATATTTAATGCCATTTTCTTTTATTCATTGGATACCATTTTGTCTATAAGAAAGAGATTGTTACCGTTGTTTGACGCTATTTCTTTAATAATATTTAATTCTTTCAAAAAGTTTTCTGAATTCAAAGGGACATTCAGTAATCTATGAATAAAACTATTATATGCTGACATCTTTTGGTTGGTGGTGTGGTTTGAAGTTTTATGTATTGTGATGTCTGTATCTGTTGGTTTGTGAAAAATACTAAAATCATGTAAATTATTTAATCTTGTTATAGTTGATTCTTTTCTTCTTCGATTGTGAATTTCAGTTTTGGGTGGAGTTTATTCATTAAATTCGTGAAGATATGTAGTTGTCGATCGGTGCCTTTGAAACAACAAAAAATGTCATCTACATATCCATACCAATAAAGAAAATATTTGCTTATAAGATTCAGGTGTATTTTTGATTCCAGATTGTCCATGAATATTTCAGCTAAAATTGAACTGACTGGATTTCCCATTATTAAATCATTGTGAGAAATATAGACGGTTCCGTTAAATTGAAAGTAGTTTTGTTCAAGACATATTTCCAGGCAATGAAGTATATCATTCATTTTGATGGTATTGGTATTATTTTTTATCAATAGTTTTTTTTTACAATTTGTATTGTTTCAATTGGGGGTATACTAGGGAATAAATTTTGTATATCAAAAGAAATTAATCTACAATTTTTGGGCAATTGGATGGATTTAATATTGTCTATAAGTTGGGTGCTATTTTTAATAGCGTATTTAGCTCAAAAGTTTGTTTCGGTTTGAATAATAGAAATTAAAACTCTGGATAATTTTAAGCTTGGTGATGTGACGAATGTAGCTACTGGTCTAATTGGATTATTTTCTGTATGAAGTTTTATTAACGAATATAATTTTGGGATTTGTGGGTTCATTAAAGCGAGCAAATGTTTTTTTGGGAAGTTATTGAAAAGGCTAACAGATTGGTCTATTATATTTTTTATTTGTTTTTGGAAATGTTCAGTGGGGTCTTTAGTAACGGTTTTATATTTATCTGAGGTTAGAAAAGCAGTAGTTATGTTGAAATATTCATGTTTTGGAATAGCAACGATACTGTTTCCTTTATCGGCTCGAGTGAATATTAAATTATTGGTGTTTCTTTTTTCGATTATTGATTTAACTAAATTCTGTTTTATTGAGGAAGAGGGAACACGTGTTCCTGAAATAGATCAACTTCAAAACGAAGAACAAGAGCCCCGCAGCCGCTTATGGACGAATACATGGAATGAAGACATGGTTGAAGAATGACATGAAAGTACAATACTACGAAAGAGATGTCACAAGTGTATACTTAAAGGAAATTCATACAAAATTAACTAGTAGACTTCATTCTATTCAGTTCGATATTATTGATAGAAATACTAGAGAACGTGTAGGCAAAATTATTTACCCCAAATCCTTAACTCGAACTGAGAGATTATAAAATTTAACTCATAAAAATAAAAAGAATATTCCGAAATTTAATAAAGGTGAAAAACATCTTTTCTCTGAACATCAATCTTACCCTAGATTTGTCAACTTATCTGATGTAAAATTCAACAGTAGGGAATCCAATCTTTTAGAAAAGGGATTTATATTCAAGCTAGAAAATAATAATTCAAAAAAAATCCCTAGATTATTTAGCAAAAGAATCAGAACTCGCCATTAAATCTATTCAATCACTCGAAAATCAATCAAATTCAAATTACAAGAAATATATTATTGCTGACATAATCAAAGACAAAAATAAAACTGAAATTTACTCTTCCTCAATAAAACAGAATTTAGTTAAATCAATAATCGAAAAAAGAAACACCAATAATTTAATATTCACTCGAGCCGATAAAGGAAACAGTATCGTTGCTATTCCAAAACATGAATATTTCAACATAACTACTGCTTTTCTAACCTCAGATAAATATAAAACCGTTACTAAAGACCTCACTGAACATTTCCAAGAACAAATAAAAAATATAATAGACCAATCTGTTAGCCTTTTCAATAACTTCCCAAAAAAACATTTGCTCGCTTTAATGAACCCACAAATCCCAAAATTATATTCGTTAATAAAACTTCATACAGAAAATAATCCAATTAGACCAGTAGCTACATTCGTCACATCACCAAGCTTAAAATTATCCAGAGTTTTAATTTCTATTATTCAAACCGAAACAAACTTTTGAGCTAAATACGCTATTAAAAATAGCACCCAACTTATAGACAATATTAAATCCATCCAATTGCCCAAAAATTGTAGATTAATTTCTTTTGATATACAAAATTTATTCCCTAGTATACCCCCAATTGAAACAATACAAATTGTAAAAAAAAACTATTGATAAAAAATAATACCAATACCATCAAAATGAATGATATACTTCATTGCCTGGAAATATGTCTTGAACAAAACTACTTTCAATTTAACGGAACCGTCTATATTTCTCACAATGATTTAATAATTGGAAATCCAGTCAGTTCAATTTTAGCTGAAATATTCATGGACAATCTGGAATCAAAAATACACCTGAATCTTATAAGCAAATATTTTCTTTATTGGTATGGATATGTAGATGACATTTTTTGTTGTTTCAAAGGCACCGATCCACAACTACATATCTTCACGAATTTAATTAATAAACTCCACCCAAAAATCAAATTCATAATCGAAGAAGAAAAGAATCAAAGTTTTAATTTTCTTGACCTCACTATAACAAGATTAAATAATTTACATGATTTTAGTATTTTTCACAAACCAACACATACAGACATCACAATACATATAACTTCAAACCACCCCACCAACCAAAAGATGTCAGCATATAATAGTTTTATTCATAGATTATTGAATGTCCCTTTGAATTCAGAAAACTTTTTGAAAGAATTAAATATTTTTAAACAAATAGCGTCAAACAATGGTTACAATCCCTTTCTTATAGACAAAATGGTATCCAATACACAAGAGAAAATGGCATTAAATCTTGTGTACCCAATCATAAAAGAGGATAATACACAGAAATATTTTTCGTTATCTTATGTCAATGGATTATCTGAAAATATTGCTAAATATTTCAAAAATTGTTTCAATTATAACGCGGCTTTTAAGAGAATTAATAACCTCAGTACCTACATAAAAAACAATAAAGATCGAACAAATAAAGAAAATAAATCCGGAGTCTACAAGTTGACTTGCAAAGATTGCCCTTTAGTATACATTGGTTAGACTGGTAGATCATTCAAGAAACGTGTCCAAGAACACCATTCGACATATGCTTATCATCTTAAGGAATTCAGGCATAATTTCAACCATAATTATGAAATTATCTACGTTGAAAGCAAAAGTTCTAGATTAACACTTAGAATTTCTTGAAATCAACAGATATAATGCCCGTAAAATCCGTTTGAGCGAACAGATGTTGATAAGTCTCCATTATTGAATATTTTTCCTTAATGACATTTTTAGCGGCAAACTCCAATAAACACCTAGAGTTTTTATGACTTGTGCTTCCATTATTTGGTCACGTAGCTAAAAATGTATTTAATTTCAGTTACACTGAATACCATCAGACAGCACAATGTAATACCTGAAGAAGCCACATAGTGATGAAACAATTGTTGTAGTAGTACAAACATTTTTGTGGAAATAAATTACTGTCTCATATACATTTTTTCAAAAATTGTAGTTCCTTGTTGTTGCCTTGTTCAACAGAAATGTATGATATACTATCCAGTGTGAAACATCTTGTATTCGAGCAAACAAACGGATTGGCGTTGAATCAAGTGTAGATTATCTAAAATTCTCAGTTAATATCTGGCGAATATGATATTCATGTCATTAGTATACCATTCAGTGCTCACCGCAAAATCCATCTTCATTTATGAGCACTCAGACACTTCCTACTAGAACTCCTACCCTAATCAAGCAAGGTGTGTTTATCATGTATTTGATGAACGTCTGTTTTAATCAGAATATAAACAGTTGTGCAAACCTGCCCTCAGATTATTTTGAATTCTATTGCTTAATTGCTCATGCCTGATAACATCAGATACATTTATTTGGCTCGAAAGAAATGGAATTAATTACATCATCAAGTAAAAAGGTTTGCACTCATGCGTGCGGATGTTGTTTCGTATTGAGAAGGTTTTGGGAATTGATCATTCAAGAAGCCTAGGAATTTCAATTTTTTATCGGTAAGTGAGTGTTCTCTATACCCACTCAGGGTTTGAGTGTTATCTATTCAAAATGTTTCATTTTGGTCTGTTTATCTAAATGATGCTGATGTAAATTCTTCACTATAGATGACATTCTGCTTCCGGAAGCGCCGAAAAGGTCATATCAGACTTATGGTAATCGATTTCATAAAAAAATGAATGTGTATTATTGGTATTAGTAAGCATTCAAAAGAGGATGAAATATGGTGAAAAACTTTTCCCACTCTAAAGGCTATCAATATCTTCTATTTAAATTAAGATCGCAAAATAGGGAAGTGGTGACAGAAAAAGTCTGAGAGATTCTGCCGGTAAAATCATTTGTCTTATAAAACAATTTGTATCATTAAAAATTATTGGTTGGGCACAAAACTCGTTAACCCCAGGACATAATCCACCATGTCACAAAGGTAAAATAGTGAAAGAATTCTGGATCAAATTTTCAACCACTACGGCAACTCTTCGATATAGCTGAGGCCGCCTTTCAGCTCTTTAAATAACTTAAATTACCACTTTGATGTACTTGCTTAATGTCGAGCCAGGAATATAAATAACTGCAGTAATGAAATGGATTTTTGCAAATGCGTTAAAAAAATTTATATATTAACCATGAGATTCTTCACTATGGTACGTTCTCTGTATCGATGGCCCATAAACCTAAGCACACATATCAAATTCTTTTGCGGCTTTTACATTAATATTCCTTAGCCTTTTTTATTTTCAGGTTGACAATTATTTGGTTATTTAATAATTATTTTGGAGCAGATAGATCATTTTCTATAAACACCAATACAATGCGACTATAGTACTGAAACTCATCAAATAATGAGACTGAAATATTTCACAACAAAGTGTCTCGTGGCCACAAAAGTGAAGAATAAGCTCCTGGTATGCTTATGTCTGAATAAAGTTTTCTTGAACTTATAATTCCATATTACAGATAATACCTGGATTAATTATCGAGAACCTCTACAGATTTTAATGTAAATAAATCTCTTGAAAACATTTAGAATCAAATTTTAAATATGCCCTAGATAACACTGTATCACTTTATGGACATAAACAGTAACGTCATATGTGGTGGTAATTAAATAATAAAGTATCAAAGGAAATATAAAGTACTGACCAAATTATTTAAATTTATCACAAGATGATGAATTTAAATAATTTCATAGAAAGAGTATCGAACTTATAGTTGGATTAATAAAGTACTATTTGAGTTATTAAAGGAATTGTCTCAGAATCTCGAACAAATTTCATTGGTTCAAATAGATATTTAGATTCATTAAATGTCGATCAAATGAACTAGTTAGTTATATAGCTTATTTGTCATCAGAGGAAACACGATTTTTCTTGACATTGCATGAGTTAAAGTTTTCGGATCGGTAAAATAACAAACATTTATTGTTTATTTAAATATTATGTTAGGTATCTGAAAATTATAATAATATACTATAGTCATAAATCCACATTGAAAGTAATATAGATTTCTGAAATACAAATTACTCCTTCTGAAGAGATTGGTTAATTTAATGTATTCATTCAATTTAATGTAGTATTAAATCACATCAGCAAAACACTATAATGTTTCTTGATTGTTTCGGTCTCTACTTGACGGAAATTCATCGTAAATGATTTGAAGTAAAACACTTTATTTCCGCTTATTTTATTTTTCAACGACAATTGTTTCGTTAATTACATATTGACTTCGTCAGGTGAGTATGGTAACTAACTACTTTTACAAAATCTTTTTCCTTAAATACAAGTTTCACTAAAAATACGTGATAAAATGAAGTTTACAAGGAATTTATTAAAAAAAGTTCAACAACGGAGAACGGTTCACATCTGTTTGGTCGTTCAACAAAATATTCATTTTATGATGCCGGTTTATTTCCATTGCTTCTAAAAGGTCCACTCTATTGCATTTGTTATCGAATTGGAGAACTTCAAAGTTATGGTCAAAATCATGTCCGGATTCTTGTAGATGCCTCGCATAAGTGGAGTTTGATTTATTCTCAACGAATGAATTCTGGTGTTCCTGGATCCTACTCTCAAAAGATCTACCTGTTTGGCCAATGTATACATATGGACATGTACCACAATTTAACTTACATACTTCCTGATCTCTTGTTCTTATTGACGATCTCCTTAATATTTTTTATCAATTCACCTAAAGATTTTATTGTTTTATATGAGATATTGACATTTCGTTTTTTCTTTGAATATCTAGCAATTTATGCGGATTTTTGACCTATGTATAGTAAGCAAATACAGCAAGCAATTTATTTGCTTACAATACATAGGAAAAAAAAATCTGCACAAATAGCTAGATATTTAAAGAAAACACGAAATGTCAATATCTCATATAAAACAATAAATTCTTTAGGTAAATTAATAAAAAATAATAAAGATATCGTCCATAAGAACAAGAGATCAGGAGTATATAGGTTAAATTGTGGTACATGTCCATATGTATACATTGGCCAAACGGGTAGATCATTTGAGAGTAGGATCCAGGAACACCAGAATTCATTCGTTAAGAATAAATCAAACTGCACTTATGCCA
This sequence comes from Megalocaria dilatata, assembly GCA_034642435.1. Classification (NCBI taxonomy): domain Eukaryota; kingdom Metazoa; phylum Arthropoda; class Insecta; order Coleoptera; family Coccinellidae; genus Megalocaria; species Megalocaria dilatata. The sequence continues at coordinate 97,424,398 of CM067854.1, read as the reverse complement.
GGTATCTACAAGAATCCGGACATGATTTTGACCATAACTTTGAAGTTCTCCATTTCGAGAACAAATGCAATAGATTGGACCTTTTAGAAGCAATGGAAATAAATCGGCATCATAAAATGAATATTTTGTTGAACGACCAAACAGATGTGAACCGTTCTCCGTTGTTGAACCTTTTTTAATATATTCCTTGTAAACTTCATTTTATCACGTATTTTTAGTGAAACTTGTATTCAAGGAGAGAGATTTTGTGAAAGTAGTTAGTTACCATACTCACCTGACGAAGTCAATATGTAATTGACGAAACAATTGTCGTTGAAAATAAAAATAAGCGTAAATAAAGTGTTTTACTTCAAATCATTTACTATAATGTTTGCTTCAAGCTCTACGCTAGTGCATTTGTAATTGCCTGCTTTCACCAAATTTTTTTTGTGTACTATAGTTCCGTTCTACATTGTTCTGGTTCAGTATGAGAAACGATTAGAATATTTTGGAGTGGAGAAAACATTTTTATCGCTAGGATGGCTGGTCACCATTTCGTTGTTTTTTCGTTGTTAATAGAGCTGTTCAAATGGTGTCGTTGGGACAAAGTAATACAGCCTTACAATTGATTTCCTAACTCGCACTAGTCACTTTACGGTTCTCACGGATCTTCACAGGAGTATCAGTATAATATTATTATTAATATATATCCGCTGTTTTTATAAAGGGTTTTTCATTAATAATGTGACAAAAACTGCAACACAGTGAATGAAACGGAATTTCATGTATCAATTTTGCGTTGTCTTTGCAGTAATAACAGCAATTTCGCTTATTATCAAAGCTATTCAACCAAAAATGTACCTCGTCTGAGAAAATTTATTGGCCAGAATGAGGATCGTGTTAAAGTGCCCAGTACTCTCGACGCAGTCTGCGACTATTTAACTTAAGTTTTTTCTTCTTATTAATGATAGTCGAGAGAAATCAAACGCGTCATGATGAAACTACGCACTATGCTAAATAAAGTAACACCTGCAAATCAGAAAAAATGCATAAGAAACCGAGAAATCTCTATTTGAAAACCTTCACCAATATTTCAAGACCCTTTATAATATTGTTCATTTATTATGATGCACAATTTGCTGCAATATGAATATAGTAAACTAAGACATTTTACTTTTGTTAGGATTAAATGGAACTGAAAAATTTTATTTTTGTTAGGATTAAATAGATCTTTCTGTTTGGATAAACGAACATGAACCATTAGTGGCTGGGAAATAATTGCTTTATAAGAGAGATTATGACGTAAAGCCCTGTGAGAATTTCTAATCCAGTGACTTACCGCAACGGAACATTAAAATGATTGCCTCTTTATCCCTGGAGATTCGTGAGCTCATTGTGAGCAAATTAAGAAAAACGTCCTGCTGTAAATATTACATAATATAATCAATGAATTAGTTCACGATATATGACTAAACTCTTCCAAAAATAAATAATAATACCAACGTGCATAGCTGGTTTCACTCATTAGTAACTCGACCTGTAATATCAAATATTACGATGCTTATTCGACATTCGTAATCAAAATACAATTTATCACACTGAAATAGGATCAAAGAAATATTGATTTTTGGAGCTCATCCTTTCGTTCAACAGTTTGTCAGCTCTTTAATTTCCGAATGAATTAACCCTGAGAGACATATGTACAATGTAAAATAAAATAGAAAGGCCTTTTACTTGATAGAAGAAATATAACAAAATTTTAATATTAAAACAAATTGAAATATGTTTATCTTCTACAATTTTAATTTCAAAAATTTTTTATTAAAAAAACTTTTAGAATTAAATTTATGTCTAAAACAAGCACCGCTTACATTTAATAGACGTATATAATCAAAACTCAATATATAATGTCAAATGGAATAAATAACCCAACAGATATACGAAAGTAATTAAAATTAATAAATAAATATTTAAAGGAGACAAAATTTTGTTTCTGGTCTTACCTTTAAGAACACCAACTGCCTTTTAAAAACATGAACACACTTAAAGGACTTCTCAAAGAATATTATTTATTTGAAATATTTAATATATTTAAATATTCGAATAAGTCAATTCAAAAATCTCTAAAAAAATGTGCACTATATCTTCAAAAAACAAATATAATTTCTAAGCAATCTCGTCTTCAGCCCTCATTTAATATTCCAAATATCAAAATCAAAAAACTAACCTATATCTCTCCACGTGTTAAAAGACTAAAGCTTCGAAACACAGATCAACTATATAATTCAACATTGATCTATGTTCTAACAAAATCAAAGAACAGTGTGAGTTATTTTAAGGTTTATTTAAATTCATTGACATTCCATAATGAGATTTATTGAAGCCAAAATATAATTATATATTATTTATAAACTAAAATAGAAAGGCCTTTTAGTTGATAGAAGAAATATAACAAAATTTGAATATTAAAACAAATTGAAATATGTTTATATTCTACAATTTTTATTTCAAAAATTTTTCATTCAAAAAACTTTTAGAATTGAATTTATGTCTAAAACAAGCACCGCTTACATTTAATAGACGTATATAATCAAAACTCAATAAATAATGTCGAATGGAATAAATAACCCAACAGATATACGAAAGTAATTAAAATTAATGAATAAATATTTAAAGGAGACAAAATTTTGTTTCTGGTCTTACCTTTAAGAACACCAATTGCCTTTTAAAAACATGAACACAATTAAAGGACTCCTCAAAGAATATAATTTATTTGAAATATTTAATGTATTTAAATATTCGAATAAGTTAATTCAAAAATCTCTAAAAAAATGTGCACTATATCTTCAAAAAACAAATATAATTCTAAGCAATCCCGTCTTCAGCCCTCATTTAATATTCCAAATATCAAAATCAAAAAACTAACCTATATCTCTCCACGTGTTGAAAGACTAAAGCTTCGAAACAGAGATCAACTATATAATTCAAGATTGATCTATGTTCTAACAAAATCAAAGAACAGTGTGAGTTATTTTAAGGTTTATTTAAATTCATTGACATTCCATAATGAGATTTATTGAAGCCAAAATATAATTATATATTATATATAAAATAAAATAGAAAGGCCTTTCTATTATATTCTTCGAGAAGTCCTTTAAGTGTGTTCATGTTTTTAAAAGGCAATTGGTGTTCTTAAAGGTAAGATCAGAAACAAAATTTTGTCTCCTTTAAATATTTATTTATTAATTTTAATTACTTTCGTATATCTGTTGGGTTATTTATTCCATTTGACATTATATATTGAGTTTTGATTATATACGTCCATTAAATGTAAGCGGTGCTTGTTTCAGACATAAATTTAATTCTAAAAGTTTTTTGAATAAAAAATTTTTGAAATTAAAATTGTAGAAGATAAACATATTTCAATTTGTTTTAATATTCAAAATTTGTACAATAGATTTTCAGCCGTAGATATACCCCTTAGGGAATTTCTAACTAATAGAATAATGGCTGATGAAATCCTAGTTTATTGAATAAAATACAATTTTTTCTATCAAAATTGACTATATTTGTCGGTATAGTCTTCTCTAAGAGCGATACAATAATTTCAGAGGTTCTTTAACCTTTCGTACATTTCTTGATATTCATCTTTGGCCTCAAAATAGGCATGAACGGGTTTCGGTGACTACCTCCTTATTGGTATCAAATATTTTTCCCAGCGAGCATTTGGTTTTAGCACTGCGAACAGCTTAAATTTAAATCCGGAGAGTAAAAAGAGAACAGAAGCAATTTGAACCGTAATCGGGCAACTTTGATATCGTAGCTATTAATTACTTGTGGAACATTGCATTGTCTTAGTGGTATATCAAGTTCATTCTTCGCATATGATTCCGTTCCTTCGGTATTTCCTCCTTCAACTGGTACAGTTAGGCCATGTAGCGATCGCTATTGAATGTCTTGCATTTGTCACGATCGTTGATAGTTGACCATAAGCGTCCAAAATTACGGACGCCAAAACCTGGTCAGCAGTCTATTGGGCTGATATTTACCAGCTGCTGCCAATTCAGCTGACGAGACTTTTTTATCCATTGTCTTATTCTGAGAAATTATTTTCAATTCTGTCTAAAAAGTTACAGAACACACTCGGAATCATAGGACCGCTATTGTTTTTTGCCGACTGTAAGCAAATGCCGGGATCCTCTACTTCTAAACCATCTTTCTCGCAAACGTTCATGTGCTATGGAGCCTACACGTTCCTGTTTTCATAGAATCATTTATCACCTGTATCTCCATTTTGCGATTTTCCATAATAATTGGAGAATATTTTCCACAGACCGGACAGACTGGCAGGACATAATTACTTTTAACCTCGGAGTCTTCATCGTTGAGTCCAATATAGTCATTAATGATCATTTTAGGCCAACATGACAGATTTTAATATTAAAACAAATTGAAATATGTTTATCTTCTACAATTTTAATTTCAAAAAAATTTTATTCAAAAAACTTTTAGAATTAAATTTATGTCTAAAAAGCACCGCTTACATTTAATAGACGTATATAATCAAAACTCAATATATAATGTCAAATGAGATAAATAACCCAACAGATATACGAAAGTAATTAAAATTAATAAATAAATATTTAAAGGAGACAAAATTTTGTTTCTGGTTTTACCTTTAAGAAATACCACTTGCCTTATAAAAACATGAACACACTTAAAGGACTTCTCAAAGAATATAATTTATTTGAAATATTTAATATATTTAAATATTCGAACAAATTATTTCAAAAATCTCTAAAAAATGTGCACTATATCTTCAAAAAACAAATATAATTCTAGACAATCCCGTCTTCAGTCCTCTTTTAACATTCCAAATATCAAAATCAAAAACATAACCTATATCACTCACGTGTTAAAAGACTTAAGCTTCAAACTACAGATCAACTATATAATTCAAGATTGATCTATGTTCTAACAAAATCAAAGAACAGTGTGAGTTATTTTAAGGTTTATTTAAATTCATTGACATTCTATAATGAGATTTATTGAAGCCAAAATATAATTATATATTATATATAAAATAAAATAGAAAGGCCTTTTACTTGATAGAAGAAATATAACAAAATTTGAATATTAAAACAAATTGAAATATGTTTATCTTCTACAATTTTAATTTCAAAAAAATTTTATTCAAAAAACTTTTAGAAATAAATTTATGTCTAACAAGCACCGCTTACATTTAATAGACGTATATAATCAAAACTCAATATATAATGTCAAATGAAATAAATAACCCAACAGATATACGAAAGTAATTAAAATTAATAAATAAATATTTAAAGGAGACAAAATTTTGTTTCTGGTTTTACCTTTAAGAAATACCACTTGCCTTATAAAAACATGAACACACTTAAAGGACTTCTCAAAGAATATAATTTATTTGAAAAATTAAATATATTCAAATATTCGAACAAATTATTTCAAAAATCTCTAAAAAAATGTGCACTATATCTTTAAAAAACAAATATAATTCTAGACAATCCCGTCTTCAGTCCTCTTTTAACATTCCAAATATCAAAATCAAAAACATAACCTATATCACTCACGTGTTGAAAGACTTAAGCTTCAAACTACAGATCAACTATATAATTCAAGATTGATCTATGTTCTAACAAAATCAAAGAACAGTGTGAGTTATTTTAAGGTTTATTTAAATTCATTGACATTCTATAATGAGATTTATTGAAGCCAAAATATAATTATATATTATATATAAAATAAAATAGAAAGGCCTTTTACTTGATAGAAGAAATATAACAAAATTTGAATATTAAAACAAATTGAAATATGTTTATCTTCTACAATTTTAATTTCAAAAAAATTTTATTCAAAAAACTTTTAGAAATAAATTTATGTCTAACAAGCACCGCTTACATTTAATAGACGTATATAATCAAAACTCAATATATAATGTCAAATGAAATAAATAACCCAACAGATATACGAAAGTAATTAAAATTAATAAATAAATATTTAAAGGAGACAAAATTTTGTTTCTGGTTTTACCTTTAAGAAATACCACTTGCCTTATAAAAACATGAACACACTTAAAGGACTTCTCAAAGAATATAATTTATTTGAAAAATTAAATATATTCAAATATTCGAACAAATTATTTCAAAAATCTCTAAAAAAATGTGCACTATATCTTTAAAAAACAAATATAATTCTAGACAATCCCGTCTTCAGTCCTCTTTTAACATTCCAAATATCAAAATCAAAAACATAACCTATATCACTCACGTGTTAAAAGACTTAAGCTTCGAACTACAGATCAACTATATAATTCAAGATTGATCTATGTTCTAACAAAATCAAAGAACAGTGTGAGTTATTTTAAGGTTTATTTAAATTCATTCAAATTTTGTTATATTTCTTCTATCAAGTAAAAGGCTTTTCTATTTCATCAAAATGACAGATATTTGGACAGAATAATTGCAAGCTGTTTCCTAGAATAAATGCACAAAAAATATGGTTTTAGTCATAATTTCTTTCAGGGATTAATTATGAACTTATTTTTGGGCGCTGCTCCTAGGCAACAACTTGCTACCCTTTGGCCCAAATGTTTGCAATTTTCGAACTATGGGCCGAAAATGGTCTCAAACGGCTAGGTTAGATTTACAGATGAAGACTTCGAGATAAAGAATGATCCTGTCCGGTCAGTCCCACATACAAAAAATCCTATATGGAGTGCTGTTGCTATGTGAAGACGACATATTAAGGTGAAGTTGGGACAGGAGTGGGAGTGAGAGTGGTGGGGGAAATTCTATGAGGGGGACTGTTGCTATAAGAAGACGACATATTAAAGGTTTCCATGTGTCGGGCAGGCGTTTGCTGTCATCGCCTTTGTTGAGGCAATTTGGTATCTCCTCAATTTCGAGGGCTTCACGAATAATTCACCTTGTTAGCTTTTTTCTGTTGCAAAAGTTTTGCAACTGTAAAAGTCAATTTTGTGACGTGTATATGCGTGATGTGTGAATAGGGTAAAGGATGGATCAGCTTTACGGACAGCAAGTTGGTGTTCATATATTCCGTTAGCCACTCGTCTATAAGTTTGACCTTTGTATGACCTGGAACATTCCGAGCATGGTATTTCATATATACCCTGAGATTCATTTGGAATTGAATCTTTAGGGAATCACAGAAAGGTGGTTATTTTATTGCTTGCTGTGAAGATGGTCTTTATATCTTGTGTCTGTAAGATACGACTTATTTTATCAGTAACACCTCAGATGAAAGGAAGAAGGCCCTTGTGAGGGTTATTCTCTGGGGGCTCTTGGGAATCTTGAGGGTGTATCTAGTTCTGTCGGAAGGATTTCTAAATTTGATATCTGCTATATCCATTTTGAAGTAGAGCAGATTTGGGTTCATTGAATTCATGTTTGATATGTTTACGGTCGGTGAGATGGATGGATCTGTTGACGAGGGAGTTCAGAACGAAATTGGATTGTGCCGGATGGTGGTGAGAGCTGGCATGCAGACATCTGTTCGTATGGGTGGGTTTTTTATAGACAGTGTGGGTGAAAGATGTGCTTGATTTGGTGATTAGGACGTCTAGAAAAGGAATGGAATTATTAGTCTCAAGTTCCATTGTGAAATTGATGGTCGGATGGCAACTATTGAGTTGATTAGGAAATTTATACAGACTTTCGATGCCATATGACGAACACATGATCCACGTATCTTCTCCAATACGTAGGTTTGAGGTGAAATGTTTCAATGGCCCTGATTTCAAAGTCTTCCGAATATATCACGGAGAACTGGGGAAATGGGGGAACCCATAGCATTATATTAAACACGACTGACTATATAGACAAAATAACAACATTATTAAATTGACTTGAATACAATCCAATACCACGAGACCCAACTACCTACCCAGAAAAGAGAACAAAGACCCTCATTAACTCCTCAAACCTCCCTCTGATGTCATAAAGTCCATAATTCCTGGAGAAAAATCATCTCGCACTCCTCGAATATACGGTCTACCCAAAATACACAAACCTGATACCCTCTTCGTCCCATTGTCAGTGCCTTCGGGTCACCTACACAGATATTTAGCATTCACACTCCAATCTCTTTCAGAAGAATCCTCATCCCATGGAAGAAACTCTTTCCATTTTATTGAAATCCTAAAAACCTTTCAAATTAAAGAAAATGACATACTTGTGAGTTTCGACGTCGTATCCCTGTTCACGAACTTCCCACTCAACGAAACCCTAGCAATCCTTGAATCCAAACATAACATACCTCAAGATACTTAGACCCTTATCAATCAATGTATGAAAAGTACATATTTCCTTTTTCAAAGTACCTTCTACAAACAAGACTTAGATGCTGCTATGGGTTCCCCCATTTCCGAGTTCTCGCTGATATATTCATGGAAGACTTGGAAACCAGGGCTATTGAAACATTTCACCTCGAATCTACGTGTTGGAGAAGATTCGTGAATGCTGTGTTCGTCATATGGCCAAATGGCATCGAAAGTCTGCACAAATTTCTTGGTCATCTCAACAGTTATCATCCGAACATCAATTTCACGATGAAGCTTGAGACTTATAATTCCATTCCTTTTCTAGACGTACTTATCACCAAATCAGGCACATCTTTCACCCACACTGTCTATAGAAAACCCACCCTTCCATTCTGAACCTCCTTGTCTATAGATCCATCCATATCACCGACAGTAAGCATATCAAACAAGAACTCAATGAGTTCAAATCTGTTATACTTCAAAATGGATATAGCAGATATCAAATTGAGAAATTCTTTCGACGGAATCAGGTACACCCTCAAGATTTCCAAGAGCCACCAGAGAATAAACCTCACGAGGCCTTTCTTCCTTTCATCCAATATGTGGTAGTAACGTTAAAAAACGCTCCACTGTTGATTTGAATTTCAATCGTTAAAAAAGCTCCAAAAATGTGATTAAAATAGGACCATTAGGAAGTTTGGAGTTTCCGCAATGAAAATCGACGCTGTTATCGCATGCGCAGTAGAGTTGCATTGTTTTTAAGAAGCGTAGAATTTCCCAGATTTCTTTCTTTCGTATTGAGAGGTTACACGAAGACAAACATTGTGTTATTTTGATCGCATTAACATACCCAATCCTTATTGTTTTTTATAAGACGTGTAGTCAGAAGGCGTCTTAGTACCGAAAATCTTAGTAACGGATGCTCTTAGAACTGAACAATCTTGCTGGAGATTTATTTAATTTAATTCTAAAAGTTTTTGAATGAAATTTTTTTGAAACAAAAATTTGTAGGAGGTTGACAATAAATCGGAATGAGGTTTAAATTTTTGTAATAATCCTTCTATCAAGAGACAACCTCATTTATCATATAATTATGTTTTTACGTGCAACACAAGCAACGAAACAATCGCAATTTTTTAAGAAAAGTTTTCTGGTCGTGTTATTTCTCAATTGGCCATCGATATCTTGTGATTTAAAACCTCTACACTTTTTTCTTTGGAGCATCCTAGAAGATCAGGTCTATAACAATGCTCTACAGTCGATTCATGACATTGAAGATGGAATTCGTGGAGTTATCGAGGAAATACAATGCAAATGTGGGAATTGGTCATGGAAAATTTTATGAACAGGATATAGTGCTGCAGCCGTAGCTGTGGCGGCCTTTTGGCTAATATCGTTTTCCATTGTTAATGGCATACATTCCCCTTTGCAATTTAATGAACATCTATTGATTTATTTCAAAATTTCCCCTTTTTTTCAATATTAAAAAGAATTATTTTTTTGGAAATCCCTCAATTAGATTTTCTTAATAAGTTTTTATACAGCCTGAAATTCTTTCGTCTTGGGTTTTTCCAATGGATAAATGATAATTCAGAACACCTTTCAAAATATGTATGGGTATGTAATATATTTCAGATTCGAATGAATTGAATTATTGCAAGTCAAAAGTACTCTAGATATTCTTACAGTAACTTCCCATAGTTTAAACATAGTAATTGTTCTAGAAGCGTGGTATAAAACCTGTTCACTATTTTCCCACGCAATAGTTTGAATTTGGGTTTAAATTGATAATATAATGTAATTTCCATTAATCTAAGATTATTTTGTTTATGAATTATAACTTTTTTTTTTGGTACGCCATGGTACTAATATAATCAAATCATCAGCTATTTCTTGTGCTGATTTATGCAAATGGGGATAGTACTGAGCTAACTTAATCAAGGAGGTATCCTCATCTGTATAATTGTGACACAAGTTGAATTTTTCATTTTTATAGTATCCATGCATGAATTTTGGAACGGCTCTGAGCCTATAGGATTAGTTTTGAAAATTGATTTAGTCGGTAACCTTTCATGCTTATTTGTCTGACATATTTTACAGGTGTTCAATTAATTTTGAACATATTGTTCTTTTCCTTACCTGTATATGTACATACATAATTCCGCTTTGTTCTGCTACATCTTCTCGGCGTATGTCATAGAGGACGCTACCGCTTTCCGATAATACCTAGCTCACCGTCCTCGTCGGTTTTAAGTAGAGAAGAACAAGGTCACAGGCGTCATTGGCAAACTTCCAGCACACGACCATCTGAAGAGTAAGGTTTTGATAATTCCACTGCTCCACTGGACTCTAGATTAACCCTGAATTTCCTATATTTCCGACTGTCCTTTCCGTTCCTGTATATGTACATACTACTCTGTCAAGAAAGTACCGGAAATTTTCAATTAAAACAACATTTTTACATTTATTCGTCAAAATTTATTGGGTCACCTTCAAAATAGGCTCCATTTGCTCCAATACATCTATGCCAACGGCACGGGATGGACATTAGCTCTCGCGCCGAATTTTGTTTTATGGCTTCAATCGACTCAAAACGGGTGCCACGAAGGGACAATTTTAGTTTTGGGAAGGGGAAAAAGTCGCAGGGAGCCAAATCCGGCAAATGCGGTGGTTGCTGAAGCACGTTTGTTGAGTTTTTGGCGAGAAAGTCAGTCACAATCGTAGCTCGGTGAGAAGGCGCGTTATCGTCATCCAAAATCCATGAGTTGTTCGCACACAAATTTGGCCGCTTCTTACGGATACGCTCACGCAAACGTTTCATAACGCCTAGGTAATACTCCTTGTTTACCGTCTGACCCTCTGGAACGAACTCGTAGTGCACCACGCCACGGATATCGAAGAAAACAATGAGCATCACCTTCATTTTCGAGCGGCTTTGGCTTGGTTTTTTCGGTTTCGGCTCATTTTTTGCCACCCATTCCGATGATTGCTGGCTTGTTTGCATATCGTACTCGTAGACCCAGGTCTCATCACCAGTTATAATGCGTTCCATGAATGTAGAATCGGAATTACAGCGATCCAGCATGTCTGAAGCAACCTGTTCGCGATGACGTTTTTGAAGAAAATTCAGGTCTTTCGGTACGAGTCGTGCGGCCACCTTTCTCATGCCCAAAATATCAATCAAAATCGTACGTGCGGACTCGTGGGATATCTTAAGATCATGTGCTATCTCTCTCAAGCTGGTACGACGGTTTTCCAGCACCCTTTCCTTAATTTTATCGACGTTATCTTCGATCGATGAACTTTATTTCACTAGAAACCTCAAGGGGAAGTTCATCGTAAGGTGCTCTATCACTTACCTCTTATAGCCTACAAAACGTACATTTGAACACGACTTAATCAAAAAAGAGAAAAAAAATGAATGCATACAAAGAAAGAAAAAAATGAACATATCAGCAAACATAATACAGAGACTATTGAGACATCATGTTGATGAGGAATCGAGGAAATAAGATTTGATCTTCATCTTGAACTCAGCTTAATTTAACAGTTTACATTTATCAGGAATGCCACTATAAAGCCTGTAAATATTGTAACTGAAACTTCTTTCAAAAGTAGATTCCTGTGTGGTGAGGACACGATAATATATTTCTGCGACGTATGTTGATATTATGAATGTCAGCTCTGTAAACCAATTTTTGGTAGAGATAAGGTGGGCTTCTCTTCAAAATGATCTTATGAAATGTACAGAGAGCGTCAAATTCAAAACAAATCCTCATTGGAAGCCAACTCAACTCTTCCCACTCATGTAACACATGATCATACTTCCTAATTCCATAGATGAACCTGATACAGCACACGCTGGATCCGACCCAACCTTTCTTGATCAAGACAAAAACTAAAAACACTAAATAGGAGAACAATAAGTGAACAGTGACACGACAAAACTCTCGCAGAGAACCTTTTTAGTATGAATGGGCAGATACGACCTATGAGCAATCTCAATGCTCCATATGCTTTTCGAATTACACTCACCACGTCTTCACGAAATCTCAAAGAATCGTCCAAGACCAAACCTAAGTCTCTTGCGCAATTAACGAATTGAATAATATCATTATTTATTGATGGCTTGAACTTGTCTGCAACAATTTTTTTTCTTGTTCGAAACGAATACTAAAGCAAATGATTTTTTTGTGTCCAAATTCAATGAATGTTTTGCTGCGAAGTCCGCTAGTTTTTTTAAATCGTGGTAAAGCTGAAAGTCATCTGTGTACATATGGACGTTACAATATCAAATGAACTTGATGAATTGGCTGGTGTAAACCAAAAAAAGTAGCGGACCAAGGACTGAGCCTTGGGGCTCCACCCAAAACACTCCTACCATGGTAGACTTTCTTACCCAACTTAACTTTTTGCGAACTGAAGCGCATCCCCGCAGACTCCACAAGATCTCAAAATAGCTATAAGAATATCGTGCTTAACCGAACCGAAAGCCCTGCTGAAGTCAAGCAGAAACAAGGCCACACACTTGGAGTCATCAAGTGAGCGTAGGATATCATCAGTTACCTTCAGCAGTGCGCTGTAGAACTATATCCGGGACGGAAGCACGACTGAATTTCGGGCAAAATCGCGTTATTTTCTAGATATTCAGCAAGTTGCTCAGCCATTATCTTTTTCAGCAGTTTGGATAAACCCGATAGAATGCTGATGGCTCTGAGATCTGATAGCTCTTGAGGCTTACTGGTTTCGGGAATAGGCGTAATTTGTGCGTGCTTTCATGAAGTAGGGAATCTGAAACCGAGCAAAATTGAATTGAAGATATTCACAATGTATGGAAGGATAAGAGGACAGCAAATCTTAATGAAAGAAACCGAAAGGTTCTCGCAGCGAGGAGCACTATTTTTAAGTTTCTTCAAGAATTTTAAGACAGAGTCCTCATCAACAAGACGAAAAGAATGTTATACCGAGCAGATGGGATTGTCTCTATAATAATCAAATACACAACTATCTTAACTCAATCAAAATTTAGATCTGACCGTGATTTATTCGACTTGAGTTCTTTCCATTATTCCTTACTTGAAGTATTCATGGTGATATAATGAAAATATAATCGCTTTTCTCTAGTCATAGTATGATTCACCTTATTACGTAGATGCTTGTATTCCTTCCACATCAGTTTTATATTTTTCATACCTGCGTACCTTAGCCCAGTGTCTCCCCTTCATTAATTCCCTTGTTCTATCTTCCATCCACGCCGCATGCTTTTTCGTGATCCGTCTAATTCGAACATGGAAATGTTTATCACATAAATCCGATAGTGCATCCGAAAAAAATTCAACTTTCTCATCAACATCGTTCATGTAAAATATTCTTGAAAAATCTATACCTGCAATGTCGTCAAAAGCAATTGATCATTGAACCCTCCGCAATCCCTGACAGTCAAAATCTGTAGTTCAAGCTTCGGTTTTTCCACTCTTTTTTTACACACCACACATTCATGCGAAGAAAAATCAGATGGCCACGAGCAGATTGAACCAACAATGCTGTTTTCATTGCTCAATATCACATCAATAAGAGATTCCGAAGTTGGGGTAATATGAGTCGGCTCCCGAATGAGTTGTTGCATACCAATAGAGGAAAGCATAGAATTGAAATATTTTACTGAAGGTAAATTGCTATCAAGAAAATTAATGTTTACTTCGCCAACAGAGATAACATCCTCACAATATGATAGTGCATGAGTCAAAAAATTTATATGGCAAGTGAGGCAATTACAAGGGAAATTGCATTATATTGAATTTCAACGAATAAGTGTTTTATATAAGAATTGTTTGGAATATCAATCACTTCATATCGATATGTGTTATGAATATATAAGGAAATCCTGATAAAATTAATGTGGAAAAATTATTGTATAAACCTTAAAGGAATGAAACTCACCCGTTGATATTCTACTCAAGACTAACTTTTATTTAAGCGTTTACAAATTAGGAAAATTATAAAAGCATAGAACATTACACATAGGTGGTGTTCATGGTAATATACCACGGTATATAAAATTTGATTTACTACCAACACCCCCACTAAATCAAATTTAGTACATTACATATTCCTAATTCATTTGAAAAATGGTTATGCTTAGCAGAACTTAAACCTTTTCTTAATATATCTGTTGGCATATCATTAGTAGATAAATATTTGACTGATACAATTTTATTATTTATTGTTTCCCTTATAAAATGGTATCTTATATCAATGTGATTGGTTCGTTTATGAAACGTTGGGTTTAGGCATAACTTCTGTGCACTTTGATTGTCATTATATAATGAAACACATTCAAAAGTTAACAGGCTTACATTCTTGCATATTGAACTTCATCAGAAGTGAATCGATATACTGCTCTTGGTCCATGCTAATTTGCCCTTCTTCCTTATTCACATTAATTCTGACACCAAGACATTTTTTTGATTTCGCCTACATCTTTGATTTTAAATTTTGAACTAAGTTCATTTTTAATTTTGACTATTTCCTCTTCAGGATTTGAAAAAAGGAAAAATCATCGACATAAGGAGCAATTATGCCCATTAATTTATCCATCTTCCTCATGAAAAGACAGGGCTCAAATTTTGATTTTATGAAGCCTAAAATTAAAAGAATTTCTTCAACCTTTACATAACAGACTCGTGACGACTGCTTTAGGCCGTAAATGGCCTTTTTTAACATTAGTACTTTGTTCTTATTCTCAGTTTCAAAGAAACCGTCAGGGTGTTTCAGACAAAGTGCCATTCAAGAAAGCAGTCGTTACATCTAGATGAGTAATTCTTAATGATAAGTTTACAGACAATGCAATTAATAGTTTAAGGCTAGAATGTCTCACAACAGGTGAGAAGGTTTCGTCATAGTCCAAGCCTCTCTTTTGAGTGAAACCTTTTGCCACTAAACGAGCTCTATGTGTTGTGTTTCCCGCACAATCAAATTTTCTTTTGAAGACGCACTTGTACTGCACTAAACTAGCACTGTTTGGTTTCACTACCAGTTCCCATGCGTCGTTTTCTTCGAACGAATTCAATTCTGTAGTGATAGCTTCTTTCCACATTTCAGCATCTGGTCTTGCAAGTGCCTCATCTACTGTTGTTGGAACGTCCTCTACGTTATCGACTACTCGACATGCATAGGTCAAATAATCTTCAAACACTCGTGGCTTCTTCTCTCGACTTGATTTTCTTACAGTAAGTGGCTCCTCTTCTACATTACGAGTAGAATACGAAGAATCACTATTGAGGGTATCTTCTGGCTGGTAATCAGAACTATTCGATGGTTCATCTTCAGAGATATAACTATCCTCTACCCCCACTGAAACTGATGCCTCTTCTTCAGGAGATGTACTGTTGGCCGGAAAAATTTCAATAAAGTTTGATTTGACTATACTTTCTTTAATGATAACATCTCTGCTTGTTGTTATGACTTTTGATGTTGGGTCATGAAGTCTATATCCCTTAGATGTTTCAGAAAAGCCAATTAGGATCATTTGCTTCGATTTCTTGTCAAATTTCTTTCTTTTCTCTGCTGGTACTAACATCATCACCTCGCTTCCAAAAAATTTGATGTTACTTACATCAGGTTTCTTCCCGGACCATTCTTCTATAGGCGTTTTCTTCAAGGCTGTCACATATGACCTATTACGGAGGTAAACAGCAGTGTTGACTGCTTCTGCCCAAAAACATTTTTCCAAGCCTGCGTCGAAAAGAAGACATCTGGCTCCTTCTACCAAGGTCCGATTCATCCTTTCACACATGCCATTTTGTTGTGGTGTGTAGGGATTAGTCTTTTGATGAACTATACCATGTTCCAAAAGGAATTTTTCGAAGATTGAAGAACATAATTCTCCACCATTATCTGTCCTAAGGTTTTTGATTTTAAAATTAACTTGGTTTTCAACCAATGCCTTAAAAATTTTAGAGTATTTGAAAGCTTCATTCTTCTCTTTCACAAAATAGACAAAAGTCATCCTACTCAAATCGTCCTCGAGGAGAAAATAGTACCTTGAACCTCCTAGAGAATTAACTTCCATAGGTCCACATAAATCTGCATGTACAATCTCTAAACGTTTTGTTGCTCTCGATCCTTTGTGACTAAAAGGTAGGCGAGATTGCTTACCTTCACAGATTACATTGCAAGTTTGGTTCATTTCCACCCTTCCTTTAATTTCCATGGCTTGAACAACGTCTTTCATGAGGGAAAGGTCCCTGAAATTCATATGACCAAAACGTCTATGCCATATGTCACCTGAAACAGCTGCAGCTATGAACGATTCATCAGGACTATGTAAGTTTAGTCTATACCTATTATTCACTAAACTAGCTGTTGAAATGAGTTCTCCATAACGGTTATATATTTGACAACCATTATCACCAAACATAACTTTGTTTACTTTTTTAGTTAGTTGAGAAACTGATAAAAGGTTCTTAGACAGTTTTGGGACATATAGGACATCATGAGCGACTATATCAAATTTGTGTTCATCTGCAATCGTTGAAATGTTTTTATTGCCCAAATATTCAACTTTCAAACTTTCATTATTAGCAACTGTGATATTCTCAATTTCTGTATTTCTAATATCAACTAACCGATTATTCCTTGCAGTTACATGATGGGTTGCTGCGGAATCCAAATACCAATCATTTGGGTTAAAATTTCTTGAAAGGAAAACTGCAGTAAAGGAGTTTGAAGTGCTTTATTTTTTCTTCTGTTGCCCTTGTTTTTGTTGAAGAGTGGGACACCTGTTTCTAAAATGACCTGTTTGTTTACATTTGTAACAAACAATTGGTCGGCCATTTTCTCCTTTGACAGTTTGTTCAACGTTGTTACTGCTACCTCTTGGCCTTCTGTGGTTGGCTTTATTACCGAAAACATTCGCTACTGGGCTTCTCGAAGCGCCGTCTGTATCCATGTCGAGTAACTTGGTTTCAATTTGGTCCGATGTTACTGCCAAACCAGAATGTTCTTGCGCCATTATCATAGAGCTATCAGGTGAACCTTCTCGTACCTCAAAGAAATTAAATGTCAGAGTAAGCCAATCTTTCGAGAAAATCCATTATCTTCATACATATTCTTAATGGTGGTCCAAACGTCGTTGCATGTTATTCCTGATGTGTACAAAAATGGAAGGATCCAACGTCAGGATCAATTTTGCCTTTGCTTTGTTAACTAGCACAGAGTCCGTTTGCTTACTGGTTAAACAATCTGTCAATCCTTCTAAAACAAAGAAGTTTTCGATAGCGAAACTCCACTCCGCGTAATTCTGGCGACCGAGTAACTTAGGTACGCTCGACATATAATTAACCGCCATTTTGAATTTACACTACACGTGGCACAACTGTCCGAGTCTTGAAATATCAACTTTCAGAGTGTTCACTGTTTCGTACTATTCCTTGTTCAAAAAGTTCGAACAATAACTAAGTTAATGCACCGAATAAAAAGAAACTGGGCACATAACCTGATAAAATTAATGTGGAAGAATTATTGTATAAACCTTAAAGGAATGAAACTCACCCGTTGATATTCTACTCAAGACTAACTTTTATTTAAGCGTTTACAAATTAGGAAAATTATAAAAGCATAGAACATTACACATAGGTGGCGTTCATGGTAATATGCCACGGTATATAAAAGTTGATTTACTACCAACAAACCCCCCACCATTTGCACCAGTATTTCTATCTACTCTAACAAAATTGAAATATTTAATCATTAAAATCTCCGAATCAACTGAAGCATTTAACCAACTCTCAGACAATGCAAGTATGTCAAATTTATTCCGCTCAATGAATACTTTAAAATCATTAAATTTAGGAACCAAAGATTGGACATTCAAATGACCCAACGAAAGCATACCCTAATAAACCCGCCAGTGCGCAATAGAAGTGCAAAAAAGACACAGCCAGCGAATCATTAAAACAAAATTAAGCTATTTAGCTTAATTACAACCAGAAATAAGCTTTTTTACACCTGTATCCGATCTGACGGAAACAGGTCCATTAAACGTCCAAACATTCTTGAAACCATATATTTTTCCGATGAATCTCTGACAAGTTTATATCTGTCATGCGTTAGATCCTCCTTCATAACTATGTTCAAACCTTCGAGAAGTTCCTTCTTAAATATTTCATTTTTAAATTCTGAATCTCGGGATGACAACAATGAGATGCCGGGTAAGTTTCTTATTAGCAGCACCCGATCTGTATACAGAGGTAATCTCATCGGTGACCGGTATGTTAAGTTCATCATGAAACAGCTTTTTGACCTGGGTCAACACATTTTATCCTTGGGATTCCCTGATGCCGGTAAGACGGATGTTATTATTTTTTGTCCTCTGCTCGAGAAAACCCACTTTTTGCTCAAGTTTATTGCGTGTGTCATCGGTGAAGTTGTTCTCACTTTTATAAGCATTCGATTTCAATGATTGAATTCTGCTTCAAAAGTGGGTATCTTTGCCTCGTAAACATTGAGTTTTTAGCGAATTTTCTGCTATCTTTGTTGATGATGGCTTTAGAAATTTCTTTGATCACATTGTCAGATTTTAATGCCCCAATTAAGGATTTTTCGAATGCAGATTTTTGTCTTGTAGTCATATTGCAACCTTTCAATGGACTCAGAAAACGTGAACGAAAAAAAAAAGGTGGTATCTAAATAAGACTTAATATCACCAGCCGTATCTTGAAGAGCACAACTACACGCGTGTCTTCACTTCAGCGTATCGCACACTACTCCCCTTGACAGGACAAGTTCAGGTAGTTGATCACGTGGATCAGTTGATTCGAGAAATCAGGCTCAGTCGCACAATATAAAGTTTGACCGCTACACCATAAAAATAGAAGGAAGAAAAATAAGAATGTATATATTTCTCTGGTAGTGTTGTTAATGTAGGGTCAAATTTGGATTGTTATTGTTTATATGCTTGTCATACCATATTACTACGAGCTACATTAATAGTGTTACTTGTGTGTGTGAAAAAATGGAAGGCTGTTTCAAACAGGCAATTTCAATTGATACCCTTTCAACAATTCTGCATACCGATGATTTTACAATGTTGATATGATCTCCTATAGTGACTTGGAAACCATAAGTTGCACAAAATCGTAGAAAAACTAATAATTGTAATCGATTTATTCCTTTTACTGCGTGGTTCACGGAAACGTATTTTGAAATCAAGATAATCATATTCTGCAGAAGGATCACTCCTGTCTCTAATAATTCGGGGTCTGCGAATTTCTCTTGAATCTTCTTCTGATGATGATGAACTGATTTTGAAAAGCATTTTACAATTATATCACTTGAAAGAAGTGAACAATGAAAAATACACTACACTTCAACTATTCAACGAAGAATATGAAGATCTTGATTCACCCAAATCGACAAATCAACTCGATCTGTGATTTGGTAGCGATTCTAGGTTAGATCAGAGCACGAAATGTTTTGTGGAAACCAATTTATACACTTGATCAATGATCAACAGAGGTTCAGATATCATAGTCTGACCAAATCTGTGATAAGCACTTTGGGAACATAGAACTAGATAAATTGTAGAAGGACTCCGTGATCAACAGGATTGATCTTAAGACTAATGTTTTGTGAAACCCACTGTCAATGTATTAATTATGTTGAAAAATACATAGTATCCGCTTGATGGTTGTAGATTGTAGATTCAAATGGGGCACCTCAACCCTAAGGTGTATTATGTTCCTCTATCACAGTTGTACTATAGCTTGCCTTTCAGTTTGAGTGTTCTGATGAACTTTTATGTCTGGGATGACATCCTCGTTCCTACAAGTTTGTTGTCCAAATAGTTTTTTGCGTTAATTTTTAATCGCAAATCATTCTGTAAATAGGTTATCTAGGGTTTCGTCCTACTCTCCACAGAACCTGCACTCGTCAGTGTCTGCTAAACCTTTTCTTATCAAATCCTATCTGTGGTGGTATTTAAATCATCTGTGTACCATTTGATGGTATTGGTTCTCAGAGTTTGATTGATAGACTGTTTTTGTCATTTCTTCGTTTGCTTAGCATCGCAGAAAAGTTTTTTCGATGATAACTTTTTTATCATTACGTCACAGTGAAGATTTGCTGATGAAATGTATTAAGTGAGGTGGATCAGGATTTATTATTTTTGATTCCCTCAATACATGTGCCTTTCCTGGATATTCTGAGGAAAGTTTCATTAGCTAATCTAGTCATTACTAGATAAAAAAGTGTGAGCATTCTTGTATCCTCTAGTGATATACACGCAGACAAATATTTGTACTTTAATATGGATTTTCTTACTACTGTTAAGACCTGCTTAAGAAGGCTAAACTATTAACTTATATGTAATGATAGGTCTTATAATCATGAAGTACAACCAATATGTTTGATTGTATCGGTCTCTACTTGTCGGAAATACATCTTGATGATTAAAGTAAAACAACTTAATTTCCGCTAATTTATTTAATTTCACAACAACTGTTTCGTCATGACAACATGACTTCGTCAGGTGAGTATGGTACTAACTACATATTTGATATTGAGTTTTTTGAATATTCAAAATGTACAGAAGAGAAAGTAGAGGGAATTTACAGTATTTTGTTTTTTTTATTATTACACAAAGTTTCAGAAAAGGTTAAGTAAGGGGAATTTATTGAGGTCCGTCTGGTCGTTTAGGAGAATCTGTTTTTTATTGTATCTGTTAATTTCGAGGGCTTCTAGGTAGTTCAACCTGAGGTTCTTTTTTTCTAGGTGTAAGATTTTGAATTTATTGTCGAAATCATGTCCTGCCTCCAAAAGATGGTCAGCATATGTTGAATTTCCGTTTTTTCCAAGATATGCTTTCTCGCGTTCACGTATCCTAGTGCCGAAAGATCTACGTGTCTGACCCACATATACAGATGGGCAAGTACCGCAGTTTAACCTATAGACTCCAGACTTTTTGTTTTTATGGATCTTTCTTTTCTGTACATTTTGAATATTCAAAGAACTCAATATCAAATAAGTAACCAGTACCATACTCACCTGACGAAGTCATGTTGTAATGACGAAACAATTGTTGTGAAATTAAATAAATTAGCGGAAATTAAGTTGTTTTACTTTAATCATACAACCAATATAATAGGGATAACAGGGTTACAGCCCTAAGTCTCACCAGCTAGACTTCGTTAAGCCATCAAAGTACTAACTGCTTTAACAGCAGTAGTCTCAACATGCGCATTCCATGGAAGCTTAATGCCAAGTATTATTTCTAGATATTTAATTCCCTATTTCCATTATATGATATTTCTGTTCAAAGAGAGGGATTTCATAGCTGGAAGTTTTCTTTTACTTACTGTGGTCGTGCTCGCTTTGATCTTGAGCCCCATTAACAATCACCATTGATCAATAATACTAAGGCCTTCTTGCAGCAATTAATCTAGAGTGCCCTCCTATTTGCTATTTATTTTCGTCGGCATAGTCAACACATTCGAAGCCAAACTCCAGCAATCGATCCACTACTAGAATTGATAGAAGCGGGGAATCACTGCCCCTAGAGGTGTCCGCAAGTCGCTTTAACAGAGGTGGGGTGACAACTTACCTCTAAGCTCCTCGTCGTAAACAGTTCATATATCCATTTTATAATGTTGTTGTCAACTCCTCGCATGTTGAATGTTTCTCTAACAGACACCTGAGTTGTGTTGTCAATCTCCAGGAATACGCACATCGCGATCTTTTTGCTATCTAGATTTCTCTGGATGCCTTCGGTCAGTTGACGGGGCAGTCTCTGTAGATGCCCTGTAAGCATTCTGACATTCATAAAGTGGTATTTTCTCGAAATAGTCTGACCTTAAGTAGTCATCTACTACTTGATACATCGTTTTAAGCAAAAACGATGTAAAGAAAATAGGTCCTAATGATCGGAGTTCAGTTCTCCCTTCCTTTCCTACTTTTTGGTATGCAGGTTACAATTATACTTGGTCATTCACTAAGTACTTAACCAGAGCTAAGAAGCTTTTTGCAATCCTTTATTTTGTAGGAGTGCCAGAAATATTTCATCATTTCCTTGCGAGAGCTAATCTGGCTATTAAGCCAGATGGCAAACTGAAATTATTCAGTAATCTCATCTAGGTACAGGATGTTAATTTTAATTTTTTCAAATATAATTTTGGCAAAAAGTCTGACGAGTTTATGAAGTATTCTTCAACATATTCATTTCTCAAGATTTCTTGCCGATATGTGACGACGCAGATCGCAGGTAAAAAGATAATGCACTTTAACTATAGTCCGTATAGAAAGTATCCGGAGAAAACAAAGCTCAATTGTAATTATTTAGTATATATTTTTAATTCTTTAATTAGAAAATAATAACAAAATTTTCATCTTATTTTCTTATCCAACCTCCATTTAACTGTAAACACTTGACTAACGTCGAGGTACACCCGAAACTAGATCTCCTCCATAATTTTCGGTGATGGTAGTCCAGGACTGTGAAACTGACTGAATTAAATCATCTTTATTTCGTGGCGCTGCTCGTTCAACTTAAATCTTCATTAGTCCCCATATTTTTTCAATGGCACTAAGATCTGGTGAAGCTGCTGGCCATGAAATGGTTGTCACTTGGTGTTATTGCATCCAAGCTTAAGTATAGGTCGAAGTATGATATCTTGCATTATCCTGATGAAAACCCCACCTTTCTGGAAATAAAGCATGCACCGTTTCAAGGAGAAAATCGTTCAGAATGCCACAGTACTTTTCATTCTTAATGGTACCATCAACTATACAAAGAGGCGTAGCACCACGCTGAGATATTGCTCCCCAAACCATTATTTTGGTGTGAGATTTGGAAATTTGAACGGTAACAGGTTAATTTGATAGGATTTTAAGCGATTTCCACCAACTTGGAAACACCTTTCATCAGATATAACGACATTATTAAAAAATTTTTTTTGGAAACGTTGACAAAATTCTATCCTTCGTTCCTTTTGTAGAGGTGTCATGACAGGGATTCTTTTTGGTTTCCTTGATATGTAGCCTTTTCGTTGCAGCGACATACGGAAGGTTTCTGGACATACTGATCCAGTTTTTCCGTGACTTTTCTTTCTATAGTTTTCAGGAAAAATTGGATTTCAAAGCTTACTAGCTTCTGTCAAAATTATTGAAAAATGATGCTTTCGATGATTTTACAAAATTTACACTATTTCTAGATTCAATATTATTCTAAATAATTGATCCAAATTTCTGTGAATAATTTGGTATCAATTTTATGAAAATTGGTTGAGTTTAAATACTTATTTTCAAATAAACAGTTTTCTAAATGCCAAAAAGTTGACATAATTGAACTTCTAATGCTTTTTACTGAATAATTACTGAATATTACTTATGAAATTTATTAAATTTCTTTGATTTAAAAAAACAAATGTTAACTTCCGCTATTTTATTGATTTACACGACAATTGTTTCGTCATACCATGACTTCATCAGGTGAGTATTTAAACTAAGTTATACAATGCAAAACATGACCTTAAATACACAGCTCTGGTACAAAAAATAGAGGGGTGGAAAGAGATGGTATACAATTAATGAAAAATATTAAGTAGGGGGGATCTGTTTAAATCTATTTGATCATTCAATAAAATTTGTCTTTTATTATATCTATTGATCTCTAAAGTTTCTAACAGATTTAGTTTCTGACTTTTGTTTTCGATCTGTAATATTTCATAGTTCATATCAAAATTATGGCCAATCTCTAACAAATGGTTGGCATAAGTTGAATTCGGTTTATTATTAATGTAACATTTTTCATGTTCTCGTATCATTGTTTGGAATGAACGTCTGTCCCACATATACACATGGGCAATCACTACATGTTAACTTGTAAACTCCTGATTTTTTGGTTTTAGGAATGACGTCTTTATTATTTTTTATTAAGCTGCCTAGAGAATTAATAGTTTTAAAAGAGATGTTATATTTTTCTTTTTTCTTTAAATACCCAGCAATCTTTTCAGATTTTTGGCCTATGTAAGTTAATGAAATAAATTTGGTTTCGTTTGAATTTTGAAATTTTGGATATACAAGTGATATTGCTTTCTTGTAATTTATTTTATCAAGTAAATTGTCTACAATTAACGGATTAAAATCATTATTGAAAGCTATTTGTTTAATGGTTTTATACTCTTTGTCAAAATTTTCTTTCGTCATGGGTATGTTAACCAATCTATAAAGCATACTATCATAAGCTGACAATTTTTGTGAAAATGGATGGTTTGAAGTATAATGAATCGTAACATCTGTATGTGTAGGTTTTCTGTATATGGATTAACATTTGTTTTTCTTATATTGAAGATGAATTTCCGTCAAGTAAAGACCGAGACAATCAATCATAAATTTCTTTAGCTTTGATGCTATTTCAAGGTTATTGATGCCTAAAAATATCGAAGGATATTTCTTACATTAATAATTTCAGAATATCTGACACTACGCTTTTCCTAATTAATTTAATTTTGTTCAAATTTGTCCTATTTACATAATTTCGGTAAGTTAGCTCATTCTTTGCCAATAATTTCATGAATGTTTAGATATAATTCATGATAGGTATAAAATATTTTCAACAATTTTCATCATAAGTTCAAACTAGATATATTAATTCAAACTACTTCGATTTATTGCAACTTTGGCTTTCTTAAACATTTTATATTTATCAATTGAATGCTCCCTGTGAGTTCTATTTGAGGTTATCAAAATGATTTTTTTTGACTATCGTTTAAAAAATATTCACTCAACTATATTCTAAATATGCTTTTGCTTCAAAATTTTGGCCAGTGAGTATGTTTATGAGTTTAAATATTGATATTTCTGTCTGAATTGAGTACTTTAATTGATTTTGGTCAGATTACACTATAACGAGTCAACATATCATATACAACGGTGAATTTTTTCCTTTTCATTATCTGAGTTTTTTAATAATGATTATTTATAACTGTTTACAAGGTGTTATTCATAAAATCCATGACAGTTCATTCAGTAAGAATAGTCTTGATTTTTCTATTAAATACTGTACTATGCAGTGAAATCAGGTGTCGAGGAAGTTTATTGTGCATCCTCATACCATTGAATAAGTGCGTGTTTTGGTCGTCTTCAGTCTATGTCGTGGAGTCATGAATTAATTCTTTGATCGTGTTTCATGATTGTGAACCGCTGAATGTTTTTGGAAAGTGTTCCTATTCTGGTGTATATAAAAAGCATTCAAGGATATGGCACCTTACAAAGGTAAGTATACCATGTTGTTTGAAAAGAGGTCTGAGGCTTGTGGTCTGGTTTACTCCCGCTATCAGTCTTATAACCTTTTTCTGTTTCAGAAACAGTATTTCAGTACCCGGAGATGCGGCCCATAGGATTATGCCGTAGGTCATTCTACAGTGAAATTGCGCGTGATATGTAAGTATCGCTTCTTTTTCCAAGAGTATGCTTTTTATTCGTCGTATTGCGAATAATGCCGCAGAAAGCTTGCGGAATACCTCATTTATGTGTTTTAACTGAGTTAAGTTTGCGCTAATTGTAACCCCGAGCATTGAAATACTGTCCATGTTTCGGCATTTTGTACTCTGACCTGTGTTTTCTCTGGATTTATTTTCATGTCGTTCATTCTGAACCATTCTACAGTACTATTTATGGTATCCTGTGACTTATTCAGCAGTATACTTCAATTATTTGCTTTATATAGAAACGAAGTGTCATCAGCGAAGATGGTCTTATCGTCTGTAACACTACATATCAGGTAATCGATATAAAAAGAATAAAATAGGACCCAGCACTGATCCGTGGGAAACTCCTGTGTTAATTTTCATTCTTGACGACTTTCTGCGTTCCAAGTCTACTATCTGATAGCGATGGGACTTTAACAGACGAAAGTGTAATAATGAGAATCAAGAAATTTGATCGTGTGATCAAAAGATCTAAAGACAATATAGTGTGAGCGAAGCAGTGCTGGGCGCTATCGCAACCATAGCATATAGCAGTAGTCGTACAATCGTGTTTAAATTAAGCATTCTGATGAAAAATAACGACACGGAGTCTATCGCAAAACATCTGGAGAATAGTAAATGAGAATAGAATATTTGGGGAAAATATTTTCTAAGGCTGAAAGACTGCGGTGGATGGTCATTTGATTGCAAGATCAATAAATTTAGTCTCTCTCTCTCTCGCAGCAACAGTTCTATTATTGAGTTTAAATTGCTCATCAAGATCCAAAACAATTTGGATAAATTATATATGGATAACTGACACTCTTGTTACTTTTTTGACACAGTATAAAAGAGGAAATGTATTGGATTCCTCAGTCCATCTACAGTTGGAATTGGAATTTGTTTCTTATTTCCGAATTGATTTTGGGAAATCTTTTCACTAATATTAAAAGTAGATATTCATAATTCTTGAGAAAATATTGCTTCGTTCTGTTAAATATCTAAACTTTCGAACAAAACTCATAAGAGCTCCAATCGATATTTGAACTGAGAGATATTCTACTGCATAATGACGAAAGTTGGAGCTCCAAGAAAATTAAGCATTAAACCCCTTAACGGCCGAAGGCATTCGAAGCACGTTGGGAGAAAATCTTATCTGTACCCAAGTTTCACAATTTAAATTCGATGAAATATATCGGATAATTTTTTCTGCCTCGTCATTTTACATTAGAAAAAATGCGGTTAGTTTGTTGGTCTGTTATTTCGTTTCCAGTTATATCAATTTTTCTGAATCCCTTAAAATACTTTCTAAATGAAAAAACATAATTTATTCATCTCAAAACAATTCATGAATTCCAAAATATATTGCCATTTCTTAAAACTTTCCAATATACTTTGAAAAATTACATCTTGTCACACTTCGAGTAAGTGTCTCAGAGTTCAAATGAATTTCTTTGAACTAGGGTTTCGTTTTTTGAATTTATAAAAACTACTAATATCCAGGACTTCAATGTTGGGTTAGACCGACAACAAATATCCTAATTTCTCTATTATAGAAAATTGCACGTGAGATTTTCTCTGAACTCATAACGACAAGTGATATCAATGAGAATCAATAAATTATTGAATCGAGAATACAAAAATATTAAAGATGTTTATGAAAAGAAAACAGTTATTTAAAACAAACTTACATCAAGACGAAAAGAAATACAGATTAACACATATATTTTTCTGTTTATAAAAATCGGGTTTTAATGTAGAAACCAAACACTGAATTCGATCAATATCGAGTATTCGGTCTTATTTCTGATATATCGAAGAAATCCAATGAAAAATTAGATAAGAAAGTTCTGGAAGTTCTCAAAAAATTTTGAGTCTGTTTTTTAGAGTTGCAAATAGTTATGATAAAAGAATGTCAATCGTTTTATGTATGTGCTTCAGTTGTCCTTTTTTCAAAAATTTATCATTTCTGAAAGGAATTTCATATCCGGTGTATTCGTCAAAATTAACTTTTTATTAAAAAACTCCAAAATAAGAAAATTACATTGAAGCTCCCGAGTGAAATACAGTGTTGCGAGGGATCTTCCACCTCTTAGTTTGGGAGACGGCGTTTCGTTTCCAAGTCTGCGCATCTTAAACTCATCAGACAGGCGTGATGCTCAGTTCTGCCTGTGACGCCGGTGAACATGTGTTCCGCTGGAAACGGTGATCGTCAAACGCTGTGCCTTGCTCTATTTGAACTCGGCGGGGACGGTTAGTCACGCATCTTTAGACTGGTCGGGTCCTCTTTTGGTACGCCGGTCAAGCTACGACAGAGCAAGGCAGGTTTTTGGACGAGGAGCGAAGAAGTTGTTCACTACACACTCCCCCTCCAGTGAGCGTTGATTAGGTCACGCAATAGGGCGTTGGGATCAGGCAAGGAGACAGTCCGCCGCTGGTTTGGACGCGGTGCGATCTCCAGCGCGGATCTGCGGAACGGAAGGAAAGGCTGTCTCCGAATTATTTGGGTCTCCAAATAAATGGGTTGGTTCGCTCTTGGAGCAAACCCCCCTAATCACGTCGGGGTCACCAATGAAGTTCTCAAGTGGAAAAGAGGGTGTTGCGAGGGAGCTTCCACCTCTTAGTTTGGGATACGGCGTTTCGTTTCCGAGTCTGCGCATGTGAAACTCATCAGACAGGCGTGATCCGCAGCTCTGCCAGTGACGCCGGTGACAATGTGTTCCGCTTGGAACGGTTATCGTCAAAAGCTGTGCCTTGCTCCATTTGAACTTGGGGGGGACGGTTAGTCAAGAATCTTCAGACTGGTCCGGTCCTCTATTGTTACGCCGGTCAAGGTGCGACAGAGCAAGGCACGTTTCTGGACGAAGAGCGAAAAAGTTA
Organism: Megalocaria dilatata; assembly: GCA_034642435.1. Taxonomy (NCBI): domain Eukaryota; kingdom Metazoa; phylum Arthropoda; class Insecta; order Coleoptera; family Coccinellidae; genus Megalocaria; species Megalocaria dilatata. The sequence continues at coordinate 97,395,760 of CM067854.1, read as the reverse complement.
TTCGCTACAAAGTTAATAAGATAAGTGACTTTTGAGAGCGTCAATTATAGCTATACACTCAAGCGGATTATTGAAGTAGTCTTGATCGATAATCTCAAAATCTGTACTGAAAACTGTTTGAGTTCTTGGAATTTTTGTGGAGGTGGCTTGTACAAATCTCATCGTAGCTGGACTCGAGTGTGCTCAATAGGGCAGCAATTAAGCAATACAGGCGATAATGTGAAATGTGGGATATCATGATGCTCAAACTATGAGATATAATAGTTGAAAGTTCCTCGAATCGAATTGATGCAACTTATATCTGCGTTACAGTTGACAACTCAAAATCCAATACAATAAGATTTGTTGATCATCAGGACATGAACAGCAGACATGATCATATTTCAAAGCTTATTTGATTTAACGCCAGAGACAGCTCTATTTCGAAACGAATACAATGCTGCCACGCACCTAGATTCGACCCGCATAGGAGCGCTAGGCTTTAATCAAACACTAGTGCTTGAAGCATGCAAATGCACATACACGGATATTAAACAAATCTGAATTAACTTACATAAGAGAAAACGTTTTAATGTTGAAAAAAACACAATGATCGAAAATAAAGGACAAGAATAAATAGATCTTACACTTCTTACCTAACATTGAAGGGTGGAGTGCCTCAAATAATAATAATGATGAAACAGTTCGGGAACCCATTTCTTTCTTGATACATATCATTGAAATCTATTAAGCGATGAAGGATGGATAGGTTTTTCTTAAGGCTGTTTTGAAGTGTAGTTCTTGGCGAGAAATCTACAGCAGTGCTTATTCTGAAGCAGAGCATATTATCGTAGATGTCTTCTTGAAATTAATGTAGCCGAATTTTATCCATAGGTTTTTCAAGTACAGTTGCTGATCATCGAGATTTGGAAAAACTTGAAATTCACTCATAAGTTCCAAAGAAACCGACAAAATTAAATATTAAAGAATTGTTATTGATCGAAATTTTACTATCAATTTTATATCCTCAGGAATATATTGGATCAAAGTGCCCCTTTACCTCTATACTTCTTTCGTTGTGTCCGTTCTATCATACTGCATCATCGTTGAGGAGGGTGGGTGTAATAACATGCTTCTTCATATGGAATTGGTTCAGTCATTAAGATATTCTTCAAAAGAACAAACTAATCGGATAGAAAGATTTGTATTTACAACTACGGAACAATTTTGACATTACTTATCCTTTATTGTAGTTCGGTCTTCCTAACAGATAATTAATAACTTCCTATTTTCGGAACATAACTAGAATTTCTAGAATGTTCTGCTCGAAACAAAATTGTCTATATACATTCTGTCAAGAAAGTACCGGGAATTATCGATTTAAATCTGGCGGGGCAATGAGGCAGGTAAAATTTTTTTTCCTAGGTTGGAACCACTGTCCTCAATTACTATGCCAAGCTTGAGCGGGATCTGTCAACTAGTGTGTTTGCAACAGCTGATTAAGTCAGTCGATGTCAGAGTGCGTGCCGATTTTTACTATGGGTGATTACGTTGATGACGATAACGCGCCTTCTCACCGAGCTACGATTGTGACTGACTTTCTCGCCAAAAACTCAACAAACGTGCTTCAGCAACCACCGTATTCGCCGGATTTGGCTCCCTGCGACTTTTTCCTCTTTCCAAAACTAAAATTGCCCCTTCGTGGCACCTGTTTTGAGTCGATTGAAGCCATAAAACAAAATTCGGCGCGAGAGCTAAAGTCCATCCCGGAAAGCGCCTATAAAAAATGTTTCGATAATTGATAATTTAATAACCGTTCTCTCTACATTAAGAGGTTTCATTTCGGAAGAATTCTTTCTAGAAGATCAAAGGGTGAGTGAATATTTGTTGTTAATTGATGTTATATTTATTGAATATAATTCATTTGAATACTGAAGAAGCAAAGTCTCTCTTAAAACTTGTTTTTCAGTAATGTTTTACATATCTTGAGTTTTTATATAAAGTACCTTAGTTAGATATCCAATAATATTGAATAGTCTAAGTAAGATAGTTTTATGATGAAATTCTTAAGATTATGTTGGATATTTTTGAAAGATATTGGTTTTCATAAGATTGATCAGCAGAAACAAAATTTTGTCTATTCAAAATATTTAATTTATAGGATTTGGTTAATAATTTTTATTTATTGGATTTTGTTATACCATTCGGATGTCTTATAATGAATGTTTATTTTATATGTCATGATATAAGTGGTACTTATACGACATTATTTTGATTTATTTTCAGAAGTTATAATCATTAAATATAATCTTCTGGAATTAAATATGTAGAAGGCTAATTTTAAAATTTTTAAAATATTTAAATAATGTTGTTTTAATTGAAAATTCCCGGTAGTTTCTTGACAGAGTAGTATATGATAATTCACATATTTTGTGTTCTCTACCCAACGTTCCACATCTCCCTAGAATGTTGTTTTTGGATTGTTTATAGCAGTTGTTGAATCTTATTCATCCCTTTTATTATTCGAGAAGAAGTTTGCACACAATTTTTATTTAAACACATTCCTTGAAAGCCATCGGAGGAGATTGCAGAAGGTATAAATTATCTCTTTATTTCATTTCCTCATGCCGGGGATACTACATATTCAGCATTTGTATTAATTAGTCGAAGTACCGACAGATATATCATCTAAATATTTAGAAAATTATGATATATGATGAAAAATAGTTCTTTGAATTGGGTTAATACAGTGAAGATCTGTGAAGTAGTTCACACCTCGAATCCATCCACAGAGGTTTCTTTGATCGTGGAGAAATAAGCAACTCCATTTCCCAATGGTTTTTATACTGATGTGAGCTGTTTTGACCCATATTCGAAGAAATATCCAGAACCATGGATAATAATTCCTCAATATTGAGATAACCTTCGGTTCTCCAGTTGACTCAATGGCATTACCCACAATTCAGGCATGATGAAGGCAGGCGTTATTATCTCAAATGACCCAATAGTAGCATGGGCAGACGTAGCATTGTTGCTGACTTGGTAGAAGAAAATCTGGGCATTCTCATTCTCATCGAGCACGAGAAGTACGTCCAACCAACCAAATGATGTTGCATGAAGCAACTGTGCCACCTCTGAAGGGATGAATCTGTTTTATTGATCTACGATTTCTTGTATCTACTCGAATACGCCAAGTGCCTGAAAATCGTCCATATCCTGATTCATCTGTGAAAAAAACTTCACAGCTCATTCCAATTCACAAGCTCTATTATCCAACCCAATCGAAGACGTATTTGAGCTTGTATTTGTGGAACTTCTCTTCACAGTCGTCATGAATGTAAATAGAGTCTTTAGTGCTTTCCTTCAATTACAACCGCTACACCATTGCACTACCCAAGATGTTTTCATTCATTGTTTGCTTACGAGAAGGCACTGTCAGAAATTGATCTCGTGTACCTGTGGTCATCTTCGGCATCCAGTTGAAGAAATTGCAGTCCAATTTTCCTTTTACGATTAATGTTTGGAGAAATCAATACCCTCAAAGAAATCTGTAATTTTTTCCTGAAGATTCCCCTAAATCCTACCAATATTGGCTTCAGTAGTACTCAGTTTACGTCAGTTATTATTAGGAAAGTGAACTCTTACTGAGTTCACAGGAGGAATGTGAAATAATAATCATCAAAAACAAGAAAGATAAATATCCTCCCTGAAATAAAAATATATTCAGACCTAAAACATTAAAAAATCGAAATGATCATATATCAAAATTTGATGAAGAATACCAGACATCTGTTGGAATAGATTAAGAATTTGTGAATTTCCTCAACTTTTCTGGAGCATTTTTATTTTCGATATTCACATTAAAATATAAAAGAATGATTATTCAATGATATATGTAAGAAGCAGAATCTTCTACCATCGGTTGAAAAATTCGTTGAACGTATTTCTCTGAAATTCATATTTTGTATTTTGTTCCGAAAAGTATCCAATATGCTGATTATATTATTATCTGAATTTTTAGATTTTCAGCAGAAATAGATGCAATATTGCTTTTTCTCACTACATTCTGAAACTGATATCCTAAAAAATATATCTTCTTTCCTCATTGATTTTTATTCATTTAATGGCAACAAATATAGAGTTACAATATGTACATTTCTAATACAATATATTTGAATGATAAAGGGAAAACAGATCAAAAAGTTTTAGGTGTATGTAATCAGTAAAATTACAATCAGCTTTGACTGAAAACTTTTCGGAATCCTTATTGTTGGGGAACATAAGTCAAAATCAAATTCCTTCTCATGTATGGGAGGTGGCCTCAACTTTTTCTAATATATATAATGAAAATATTAGAATTATAACTAAGTTAATGCGGATTTTTATCGAAAATTGAAGGTTTATTGTGAAAAATTGGTTATCCATACAAAGTTTAAAGTATTGTCCGTCGCTAACCACTACTTTTTCCAATCTTTCTGGCGATTGGTGGAATTCATCGCGGAAAAAAGCTTGCTCTTTGGCCGTTATCCATGCATGGATCCATTTTCTGACTTCATCGTAATTGGAGAAGTGCTGGTCAGCCAAGCCATAATGAATCGATCGAAGAGATGAAAATCGGAAGGAGCAATGTCTGATCTGTACGACGAATGGGGTAGGACTTCCGATTTTGGCATTTCTATGCATTATTATGCATTGTCAATAACTTTGCCGTGTGTGTTGGCGTATTGTAGCCGTTTTCTTCTTAATTCTCAGCCCATATTCATTACTTGTCGTCGGTGGATATCCTAGTTAATCCTTTCATTCGAATATAGCAGCTCGTGATACACCACACCCAGCTGGTCCCACCAAATACACAGCCTGATCTTCTCGCCATGGCTTGACAGTTCATAATGAGGCATCCATGGGTTAGCCGCCGTTTTGGATTATCGTAATGAATCGCCAGTCAAAATTTGATGCAAAAATCCCTTTTTCGCCGTTGGAGTAGTTGTTCACAATTGAAAAAACGTCATTTAGTGTCTCTTGGCTTCAGTTTATACGACACCGAACTTCCTACCTTCCGAGTCATTCCCATTGTAATAAGGATCAATACAAAAACAAACTCTTTTGTTGAAATAATCTATTGGCTATCGATTTCGGCTTTAAGCCATCATCAGGCCAGCTGAAATAAACACATATATAAACATGTGCACTTTACAATATAAATACAGACAACCATTATTACAAATAAATAAAAAACATGGTTTTTTGTAGCAAAGTTTTGAAATATTTATTGATTTCGAAAATATACATTTGCTAATTATGTATGAAACAAGATAACTTGTAAATGACCGCCACGGCTTTGCTGGCATATGCGTACCCTTTTAACAAAATTCTCAATAACGTTATCGAATACATGTGTTGGTATTTCATTGATACAGCGTCTAATTTCGGCTTTCAATGCTTCGAGGATTGCAGACTTATTGGCATAAACCTGTGACTTCAGATAACCGCACAGCCAGTAGTCTAAAGGCGTGAAATCGCAAGAGCGTGGAGGCCAATTCTGGTCACCAAATCGGAAAATGACACGACCAGGAGCAAACTCGTGCAAGATCGTCAATGTTTCAAGGGCGGTATGACATGTAGCAACGTCCTACTGAAACCACATGTCGTCAAGATCAATAGCTTCCAAATGCGGCGAACTATAAAGTTCGCTGTTATTGCATTACTTTCTTCGTTTTTGAAGAAAAACGGTCCAATTATTCCTCCAGACCATAATGTTCACCATACAGTGACCCGTTGTGGATGCATTGCTTTCTGATGAATCCTTCGTGGATTTTCTAAGCCCCAAATGTGATAGTTTTGCCTATCAACAAAGCTATCGAGGTGAAAATAGGCCTCATCACTGAAAATGATTTTGTTTGCAAAATCAGCAGGTTGCTAAAGGATTCAATTTGTGCATTCTCTTCGCTGTTCATGGTCTACTGGCAAAAGTTGTCAAGTCAGTTGGATTTTGTAGGCACCCAGCTGTACATCTTTAGTGAGAATTCGCTGAAGAGTGCCTATTGAAATGTTCAATTCTTGTGCCAAATGGCCTTTCTGTCACTCTCTCGCGAACTGCCATGATGTTTTGTTCATAACGACCTCTACGAGCTTGATGTTTCACATCAATAGTCAAACCAGTACTTCCGAATTTTTTTATTATTCTTTTCACAGTAGATGAATTAGGCACATTATTTCGATCGAACATTGGACGCACTTTACGAATAGTGGCAATTAAACTTTCACCATTTTGATAATAATTTCTGACAGTCAGGACGCGTTGTTCTACCGTGTAATGCTCCATGTTTACTAACTGTCATCTGTCAACTTTCGATCTGTTATGTCATAATCAGGTGACATCATGTCCGTCATACATGACACGCAATTCAAATCTTGCGCTTTTATTGAATCATCTTTTATAAATACTTCAATGTATAAACAAAGTGAAATTAACTTGAAGTAACTAAAAAACCGACAACATAAAACCTGATAAATTTGCAATAAAAACATGTATTGATTCATACAAATACAATTCTCTTTAGCTCTAAACTTAACTAGGAGCTTGAATATTCTTTCAAGGTGAATTTCTCTGGGTTATAGTGATAAGAACAATCTTTATTCCAATTGTTCAAGTTGAAACATAATGATATTCATATAGTGGACATTCATAAATTCCTCGAGACTATAAGTATCAAATGATTATCAGGAATTCTGAAGATTTTTTCTTGTATATCTTATTATATCTCATTATTCCCTAATTGAATAGCTGATCGCTTAAAAGGATCAGACAAAATTAAAACAAATTGTAAAAATTACTATTATTTACTACCAATAAAAATATATTTTACACATTTTCTTGTGACTCGAGTTTCGGGAAATGAACTATCCCATCATCAGAAAACTGAAGACCACACAGTGGTACAGAGGTATTTAAACAACATTTTTTTTGTGTTTTAAATACCTCTGTACCACTGTTAGGCCTTCAGTTGTCTGATGATGGGATAGTTCATTTCCCGAAACTCTAGTCATAAGAAAATGTGTAAAATATATTTTTATGGGTAGTAAAACATAGTAATTTCTACCATTTGTTTTAATTATGATCAACTACCAAATAGTAACGGCTGAAACAATTCAGTAGGATCAGACAACTGTAAAACGCACTCTTTTCGTAACCATGTTATGGTTAAATTATCTTCGAATTTCACTGATTTTGCTCCCACGTCAGAGAACTGAATAGCCAATCCATTCAATCGTATGTACATCTGATTGTAGCCAATCTGACTTTCTCTAGCATGCGGACAGTCTTGTTTCATGAGTCACTTACACCTACTTCGAAGCTCAATTACTCAGTACCCGATCGCCCTACCAAAAAATTTGTTTGAACCTTTCACTTTATCAGAATTTTTAATTTCAATCTTCTTGAATATTTAATTATTTCAGAGACTGCTTCATAGATATTTTATAATTAATTTCTCGTTTTTCTGTATTTATTTTTTCACCTGCGTTTGATATTTCTGAAAGCCATGTGTGCACCAAGTTGCTTAATCAGGTGATCTCCCTGTTTTCTTCATCATCTTGTACAATGTAGTCATCAGCTCCACTTTTTTCTCATCTTGTAGTTCATTGCCTCTTCTGGCTCTCACTACATCCAATGAATCTTACAGTATTATAGTAATTTTGTGACTTAATAATCATTGGGAATCACAAATCCACTTGTTGTGCAAATCCTTCCTAGTAACATTCGCCAAGGCTATATCACTTCTGACTTACTCTGAGCACCACTGATGGTATGGAATTCAGAACACCCATTCAACACGAGAAGTTATTTTTCAGGAATAAATTCCTGCATTCGAATTCTTCTTTCGATACTCTACCCATACGTACTCATCCTCTTGCTGTCACATTGGGAGAGCACCCCATTCGCATCAAGTCATATCAAGACTGCATTACCCAACACAGACTATTTCATTAGAGACTACATTCTCAAATGTGTCTATAAAATCTATGATTGTTTCAGTTTTCACTTGGCGGAAGTTCATCTTGAAATTATGAAATAAAAAACAATATTCTATAATATTTCCGCTGATATTTTATTTCACTACAATCGTTAAGTCGTACCATGACTTCGTCAAGTGAGTACTACTGGATATTGATTTTACAATGTTACCACAATTTCTATACATAGTGCAGGTTCATAACAAAAAATAGAAATAGAATTGATGTAGCTCCCTCCCTATTAAATCTTCTTTGAATTATTTTTCCTGAATTCCCAAAGAATTGTAAAACTTTCTTCATTCCCTCTATTTTTTGTTATGAAACTGCTCTATATATATAGAGATTCTCGTGACATTGTAAAATCAGTATCTCGTAGTACTCACCTGAAGAAGTCATGGTATAACGAAACGACTGTAGTGAAATAAAATATTAGCGGAAATAAAATATTGTATTTTATACATAATGTGTATATAAATTACGTGATCTTTATTTTTTATTTGGCACTACATTAAGTGTTACAATCCATATTGAAAAACTGTGTCGCTCCACTTGAAGAACCCTCAGTTTTATTTTCAGATGCTCCCTAGAGTTTGGTAAATTGGAGGTGCTGAAAAATATCTACTTTACTCTCCTTGTTAGTGAGTTAGAGAATGGCAGCTGTCCCAGGTAAATTGTCATTTGATTTGACTTGAGCGAATTCACAGGAATTTTTTAAGTATGTCTCATTTAGTCAAACCGGCAGATGCCCTGAACGAGGAGCTGATATATACTCCATTAGGAGAGAGATGCGGGTTGTGTCATTGGCCGGAAGACGCGAACACCGGTGTCTTAGGTTCGCTCAGAAGTTGGTGAGGGGTCATATACTCATCTTACTTGTTGTCATAACCGTTTCAAGAGAACCTGCTAAGTCTGCTTCAATTTTTCATCTGCCGACACCTCTACCTTTTGAAAAGTAAAAGTAATCCCCTCTTGAAATTCACTACTGAGGTAAACCACACCCTTAAGATCACTTTACCGACATTACAAAAATTTAATGAATCTTTATACAGTTTAAAATTCACAAATTCTAAAAATTTACAGATTGATTAAACTACAAGCCTGAAAAAAGTATAAGACCCATCACATCTGCCATCAACTCAGCAGTCAGATACATTCGTATCAGAATTTTCAGTAAAAAATTCACTTGAATTTATAATTGACATACTTTTCGTCAAATTACACCCCCAAATGAAATATCAGTTAATATTTTTTGAAATTATTAATTCATACACCAACATACTAATAGTGGACTCTCTTGCGATACTCATATCAATGATATTTTGAACGAATACAGTGAATTGCATAATGACTTTGAATTAGAAACAACAGATATAGACGATATTATGATGCTTAGCTAAACTAATTACTGAACAAATTTTTTTATTTTCGATCACATAATATATACAATGCAAGATAGCTGACATTTATGTCAGTTATATTGAGCGGCAAGTCATGCAAGTACCTTTTGGAAAATATATAAAACTTTGGAGGAGGTATATAGATGTATATGATATAGATGTATCTTTAATACTTTACAACAAACTCCAGAATTCATTTCACTCTGGAAAAATCCATCAATAATTCCATAAATTTTTTGGATCTGAAGATTGGGCTTGAAGATAATAATAATTGTTCATTCGACATCTAGAGAAAACCTCCAGACAGATACAATCATTCCCTTTGACTCTTATCATTCCGCCCCAATCGGAAGAACAGCTTTCAAATCTCTCCTTCTATCTAGGGAAAATTATAATAAAGAATCAAGCATTATATACCAAATTGGGGAAAATAATCAATATTCAAGATCTTCACAGAAGATCTAGGAGTATCAGGATAATAAAATGAAATAAAATAAATATATTGATACTATTTTAAAATCTATAAAGAATAAAATGCTCATCAATATACCCACACACATCTATCAATCATTGACACACTTCTTTGCCATTTTATGAAGGATTCAATGAAAAAATCAACGCAACTCTCAGAAAACATGACTACACATTAATTAACAAACGACATCAGACCCTAAAAAGCATCTTGATTAATAACAAGAATAAAATGAACAACGATCAATTTAGTGGCATATACAAAATAACCTGTGCTGACTGTCCTTCTCATTTGTATATTTTCACCGTTGTTTACTGTTGTTTAATTCATCTTAGCAAAACTATGCTTGAGCCTTTGTGTCGTTACTTCAATCTGAATGCTGAATTCAAACTTGTTAATAGGCCTGTTGCTCTGGTTTTGGTAGCACTAAACGCTGCTAACAATATATTTATTTTTGTTTTTAATCTTGTAATCATACTTTCCTTATGAAATTTTTTAAGAATGTTTGTGCTACTATTCTTTTTCAGAATATCAAATTCCACGTCGTACATATCTGTAGTTCAGATTCTTCGTCAGTGATTACAACTTAGTCGGTTAGGACCATTTTCGGCTCATAATAAAACAGACAACAGACTTCAACGAGGTCGCTGTTCCTGAAACAAGAGAAAATTCATTCAAAATCTAAAAACAATAATGATGGTAGAAGAAATGTATTAACAATAATTAATAATAATAATATATAATATACATATATATATATATATATATATATATATATATATATATATATATATATATATATATATATATATATATAATATATAATACCATGCATATTTCAATATTCATGTAGATTAACATTTATGTACCACGTTCCATTAGTTAAAAATAAGATAATTTGGAAGAAATGATGAA